>VXAZ01003150.1:457692-636474 GCA_013399875.1 Gymnorhina tibicen
GGCCCGGCCCCGCGTACCTGCCCGGCCGCCCGGGAGCGGCCGTGCCGAGCGGCGGGGGCGGTCACGGGGAGTCGGGCCGATGGGAGGCCAGTAGGACGCGGGGAGCGGGCGGGGAGACTGCGCCCTCACCTCCAGGCACATCTCTTTAATAGCTCCTGGGCTCATCACTAGGAAGGGAGAAGCTGGCACCAAACCCAACCCAGTCCTGCCATAAATTAGAAACTTGGGTTCTCCCCACACACCAACACAGGTTTTCGTCAGAAATGCATTTTCAATTTGTTCCCCTATTCTAGGATGAACTCCTCAGGAAAGAGACGAATGTCGTTTATAACAGTATGTTGCAAGCCATGCTTTACTGTCCTTTGTCCAACCATAGTTACACAGGACACGTCCACTGTGGGAAACCCCGTTACCTGTAACCTAGAGCTGTAGGGTCAGAGCTCAGAGCTGCACTTAGGCTATCTACTGCCACTGCTTTAAAGCCACCCCTTTTATCTGTACTGCTCTGTCGAAGGGACAATGTGGCAGATAGCTCCATAACACCATACCTATACATTCTTCAAGAAAACTTCAGTAGCATAATTTGTATCAGAAAAAGAACTTGTCGAGTTTAACGTTGTTATTTAGGTGTATCCAATACAGACTTATGTGTCTCCACAATAATTACTGGAAATATAATAAATGTAAACAATGTATTCATATCACATATGGTTGAAATAAAGCACATGAAAACAGAAGAGCCAGCCTACTCATTCAAAGCAACCATCCCTAGGCTGGTATCTTCTGTCTGACGATTGCCAATAGTAGAGATATAGGTAAGAGGTATAAAAACGTATAAACCCCCATGGAGTAGCCTTTTCTTTCTGTTTTCGGCTCCTGAAGTGCAGAGGAAGGGCTCTCAGGTGAAAACCGTGTCCACTGCAACACTAACAGCCACAAATGTACCACTTCTCTATGAATTTTGTCAAATAGCTTTTTGATTTGTTGGTATGCCTGGCCTCCAGGAGTGGTGGGAATTTGGACAAAATCTAGACAGGAACTTTTTCTCACTAGTTTTTAATCCAGGGCTTAATAATTTTACAGGGTACTTGAACTTTTATCATCTAAGAAATAGTGAATGATCATGCCCTATTTGTTTTCACCATACCAGTTTATAGACCTCTCTCATATGATTTCAGAACCATCCTTTTTCCTGAAAGGAAAAAAAAAATGGAACTTCATTCTATTACTTGTTTTCAGACCCCTTTGAGCTGGTATTGCTCAAAAAAGCAGTGCCTTCAGTCCCTGTTGCTTTTTCCTGTTCTTTGGCCGCATCCGTTTCTTGTGCTAGCATGCCACAAACTCAATCAGAATAATCCAACAAAAATGATTAATTTTGTTTCAGATCAGTTCCCCCACTGACTTGCTGAACAGCTGCACAAACACCAAAAGGGAGAGGCTTTCAGGGGTGACAGCGAGTAGCCGCAGGCAAAGGAGCTTGGGCCTAATTTCATCAGCAAAGCTGGCCAAAATGGTTTATGAAGCTACAGCTGAAGGCAGAGGTTTCCTAGGACTGGCTGCCACTTTCCTCCCTCTGTCGTGTGTCCCCCTGCCCACATCCACAGATGTGGCTGTGCCATTTCAGCTCAGTCACCTGGCAGGAAACTCTTCCCTTTTTTCAGTCTGTACGAGTGTTTTCTACCAGGTTACTGTGCTGAAGCAGCTCAGTGACAGCACAAAGAAGTATGGAGTAGGACTACAACAATCCATAGTCTGTTCTGGGATTGCAGCCTGAGCCCCTCAAACAGAAACTATTCATCATCTTTTCATCCTGCCTTGTGTATTTTCTATTTATACTTCTTTTCAGACAATGTGAATAAAACTACATGCAATATTCAAAATAGGATTTTATAGCAACCGTGTCCTGCTTCTTTCTTACTTCTGTTTTTTTCTTACTATTTTCAAACATTGCATGGGTCACTTCCTGACCTTTTCAAAGAGCCACGAACAAGAAGTGTGAGACCTCTTTCCTGAGGGGAGTTGCTGTTTTACCAGTGAATACAGAAGGTGAGGGTTGTCATTCGTGGGTGAGTCACTTTGGGTGTCTGTATATTAAATTTCACGTGTTGTTTATTACCCTGTCACGTTAAGAGTGCTATCAAGTAATACAGCCAAGCTAACTGAACAGCTTCTTGCTACCAAAACAGGTTGTCCCACTCTGCCTTCCCTCTATGCTTCCACCTTATCCCTGGATGCACAGTCTTTGTATGCTTTTGTCATTGATGTGGCCTCTCAGCAGGTCAATTCAACTCACTAAGCCAAGATAATTTTTTTCTAGAAGTCTTCTGATGTTCTTGATTACCAGTTTAAGATTTGTCTGTACAGATGAATTTTGTATTATCTGCCAACTGACCTCATGGCATTAAACTTCTCCATAAAATTTCTGAAGATGTTGAACAGCAGAGATTTTTGTGGGTTCTGGAAACTGCATTATATTGTGTAATCTAATGATGAGTTTTCTTTCTTTCAGATGGTTTTTTATCCTTTTCTGTTTATCCCATATGATCACACTTTGAGAGTATATGGTAAAAGACCAGCTCAAATGTTTTTTAAAATCCAAGTTTCTAATATTATCAGAACCATCCTTATCTAAATAAATATCACTCCTTGAATCTTAAATGGGTTTGCAAAACAAGACATCCTTCTTGGTATGCAATGCTGATTCTTCTCCAACATATCATTCAGTTTACCAATTCTATTCTTTATTATGTTTTCCAGTAAGTTGCTTGGCACAGACATCAAACACTGATTTTGGTGAGCTCAGAAGTCTTTTCAATAGTTGTATTTTCCACCTTCCATTTTTCTGGCATGGTAGCATTTAAGGCAGATTTAAGCAATGAGTTTCATAAAGCAACTTTAATTTTCTTCAGAATTCATGGATTTATTTCTTATATTTATTATCTCGTCTCAGCTGTCCCAGTGATGTCTTAGGGAACATGAAAAACAGGATAGAAAAATAATGCTGAAAATATTAAAAAATGTTATATGAACTGCTTGTACTCTCAGCATGTCCCATTTTAGATTCTCTTTTGATTTTAGAGTAATCTAGACACAGAGGTTTCCAAATATAAATCTGAACCTGTAGGATTAGTTTCCATTGGTTTTTAGACACTAACCAGAAATATGCGCCAAATTTGACAAATGTTAAAGTTTAACGTAAATAAAATGTTAAATGTTGAAAGAGAAGTGACTAAAAATACAACTAGAAGGTGTTTGTTAAGGGCCAAAAATCTGGAAGTGATTCATCAGTTAACAGAACTTGAGACACTTACTCAAAATTCTGATGAATGTCCATTGGTTTTTCTTCCTTAATTAATCCCAAAACAAAAACCAAGGTAGCATTTGCCTTTCAGAGCAAACCAGTGCGTAGTGTGTAGCCAAGCTGCAGCGGTGCAGTGGAAGAAGGTTTAACTGAGCAAAGTTCCTTTAGGTTCCTACAACTAATTACATTTGTAGGCACCAAACTGTAGAAGGAAACTAAAATGTCCTGAAAAGAGTATATAGGCCTCACAGCTTTAGAGCTGAAGAACCAGGGCAATGGAGCAGGTGAAGGGTCTGGAGCACGTGTCTTACGAGGAACGGCTGAGGGGGCTGGGGTTGTTTAACCTGGAGTAAAGGAGGCCCAGGGGGGACCTACGACCACAACTACCTGAAAGGAGGTTGTAGTGAGGTGGAGGTCAATCTCTTCTCCCAGCTAACAAGACAGGACAAGAGGAAATGGCCTCAAGTTGTCGCAGGGGAAGTTTAGACTGGCTATTGGGGAAAGTTTCTTCACTGTAAGAATGGTCAAGTATTGGAACTGGCTGCCCAGGGAAGTAGTAGGATCATCATCCCTGAAAGTGTTCAAAAAATGTGTGGATGTGGCACTTGGGGACGTGGTTTAGTGATGGACCTGGAAGTACTGGGTTACCAGTTGGATTTGATGATTTTTTCCCAACCTAAACAATTCTATGATTCTATAATATGCGTTATGGAGAAGAGGAAGGGATTCCCAAGCCTGCCCTTCCTTTCTTCTATCACTATGTCACTTCTATCACTTCTGTCACTATGGGGTGCATGGTTCTTGACTTCTGAAGGACTTCTAATCTCTTCTGTGTAAAGCACTTGTTTGACCTCAAGGAAAAATTGATTAGACATGTCCTATGAGTTGTCCCACTCTGCCGAAGTATTTCAGATTTTAGTGCAAGTGACTGTTTCACATGCTCATTCCACATTCATTTCCTGTTATTTTTCCTTCAAAAACGCTCTTAAGGTGTCATTCCTATTTTTTCTTGTATTCTATGAGTAGGGAGGAGTAGAAGGATATGAGATTACATCAGAAAGTTTAAGAAATGAAATGCCTGTGGAAAGCAGCATACTTAACCAAGAAATCCCTCTGAGAGTAAGCGAGCTGATTCCATGATCCTTGACCTGAATGCAGTACAGGATGGCCATATGCCAAATATACGCAGCACATTAAGATCTGGAACTTGCTGCTTAGTTGTGAACTCTAATTCATGGGCTGATGCCAGGAAATAAACTGGAAGTTTCAAGGACAAGGAAGTTCTGAACTGTCATCTTGTTCTCCCCATGCCTGTGTTGGTTCCAGGTGAATGAGATTTCCTTTCATTAGTGGCTAAAATGGTGACTGAAAGTGGCTTTAGGCACTAGCAAAACCAAATTGCTTATCTGGGCAGTGGCACTCCCTCTGCAGCAGGCAAGACAACGAGGAAACTCCTGGGCAGAACGTGCCACTGCCATCCACGGGTGAACTCTCAAGACTAAATGGCACTGAGCAAAAGCATCAGGCCTCCTGCCACAGCCTACAGGACATGGCGGGTCCTGTATTATATATGTGTGTATATATATATATATATATATACCTCTGCAGGACATAGAAGGGTTGAGGTGGAGATGCAGGACCAGAGGGTCTGTTTTCTGTGCAGTCTGAGTCATCACTAAGCGCCTGGAGGCAGGGAGCCCAATGTGACTGTTTCATTTGTCACAACAAGAGGTTGTGGAGAAGAAGGAGAAACTAGAAGAGGATCTTTCATAACTGACTCTGCTTTTTACTTCTTATTCCCTTTGAAAATAATAGCTTTGCTTTTCTCCATTTTTGAAACAACCTCTGGATCTCTGAGATCCAAGCATTAGATTGTGGAGTTAACTGCATTGTGGAGGAAGCCCTGTTCCTTTTATCTTGCTCCTGCCTTTGCATGTCTGTTATCCAGTTAAGGATATTAAATTAAGTTGTAATAGATTTCTTGCTTGAGGATAAAGCACCCATTGTACCATCACTAAATATTTCTCTAGTATCTCCTTATGTTGCCATTTGGCATAAGAATTTTGTAGAGGTTGAAAGATATCTTGGTTTTCACCACATGTGACAAGGCAAAGAAGGGAGCTCACAAACTGAAACTACTGTGGGCAGAGAGATCATAAATAACACTAGGATGGCCCTGACAGGTAATTTATATCAAAAAAGCAGAACCCAAAATATCCTACTGTCTTCACGCATACACAAATCTTGACTGTATGGAAAAATTGCACAAAAATTCCTTACAGAAACCATGTTGGTTTGAAGAGCTGAGGATCTGTAATTCTGCTTCACCCAAAGATGAAAAAGCTCCTATAGCAGTGTGTGTAGCTTGCCCAGGTGGACCCCAGTTAATTAGATGAAGTATGGGTTCCCACACTAAAAATTTAAAATTTCTTCTTGTCATCAGCAGGAATTGAGCCCAGACTGCAAGACAGGAACCTTTTATGGTACCAATGCAATCCCTGCTGCTTGGGAAACCTGTTTGGTAGATCCATCTGGACCTTCTCCTAATGTGCCACTGCTGCAGATGAGCTGGGGCTTTTTGCACAGCCTGCACTTTCCTTTTAAAAACAACAGAGTTCTGAACATGTCAGCTTCATTTAGTGTCTGGCTGTAACGTGAATCAAAATAAATTAAAATTGTAAAGTATTTGTGATGATGAGAAGTGAAAGTTGGAAGGTAACAAGAACAGGACACAAGCCTTCTAAGAACATTTCCAGGCGCTCAACATAATGCTGGATAGTCATGCAGCTCCACTGAAAGACGTTACTAATGCATATGTGAAATCTTATTCAAAGACACAGATTGACGTAGAATGAAAGTGGTGATGAAAAAGGATGTCAGAAGGATTGAGAAACTGCAACTAAAAACAATAGAAGCCATGCTTAGAATCAGGCTATTTTCAGATTCCTGGTTAAATTTGAAAAACTACTTTCTCATCTTCCAAATATAAATCCTTCATGGAGCCACACAAACATGTGTCTTTATCAGGCCAATATTTTTGTGGGAGAAAGTGAAATTTCATCCAGAGGTCTTTAATAATGTTAATGACATAAAATGCCTCTTCTCTGGTGTGTTCAAATTAAATATTTTCTAAGAAAAACAATCACGGAGAAGGTGCCCTTATGCTCCACAACTCTTTTGAGTGATTACCATATCTTAATTCAAGAAGAAAATGGTTAACTTTCGAAATATGCCTAATTCTAGTGATGATGAAATGGATGAGAAGAGTAAGTAAATATAGATTAGAGAGAGAAACAAAGTCTTGGATAAAAAAATTGAGCTGAATGCACAGAGAGATGTAGAAGAAAGGTTGTTCATCTTTCACACATCATTTACTCAAAAGGAAATTTCATAAAAGACTCCCTAATTAATGTCTCTCTTCAATAAGGGATCCAAACCCTATTTTCTGACATTGATGCATTATGCTGGAAGGAAGAGAAAAGCTTCTTTTCCTACAGGTGCTAGTCATGCCCATGTCCATATGCTGAACTGAATGACCAGAGGAATAACCTTTGCAAGGGACCAATTTCTCTTCAGGGCCATCAGGTTTCCTGCTGGATGCTCCGCAGCTGAGACAACTGAATCTTGCTTTGAAGCATTGCACTAACATGGACATTTATGTTTCTTCTGTCTTCTCTGATGTCCTCGACCCAGTGGAAGTGTGCTGAGTTAAAACAAGAGGCACCCTGGTGATGAAAAAATTATTGTGACTTGGGTGATTGTCAGGAAAGAGTTGAGAGAAAACACAGTGTCAGGAGATGGAGCCCAGTTCTGAATTGTAGTGAGGACAAGAGTTCAACAAGCCTGAATCCCAAAACCAGACTGAGTAGGAATGAACTTTCGAGTGATGCAAGGTGTTTCATAAACATTGCTGGTGGATGGGATTTGGGTTTTATTAGGCTATTGGTATATCAATATACTATGAGGTCATCATGGTTGCCATTCCTATGCATTCCACATGTCCTTGTTTCCTAGGGGATTTTTAGTTGTTTGAATAAAGAGTAAAATAAATATAAAAAAATTTAAGGTTGACATGAGGAGGAGAAGACTATTGCAGCAAAACAGTAAGAACAAATATAAGCCCATACAATGCATTCTATCCTACAAAACCTCACCAGGGATAATATAAACACCAAGATGGGAAGTGGAGTCACTGAGACATTACACGAATTGGAGCTGTCTCTCCAAGGCAGGAGGGGGAGTCCTGATACCCATTGCTGCCTTTGAAAAGGGCTTCTTAGCAGAAAAGCATGATGTATTTTTATTGTTCTCATTAACTCAAAGCAATAAACCCCATAACTTAAAAAATTAGTTGTGCACTGAAAAAACAATTGGCTTATTGGAAGTCAGTGGCTGAACTCCCAGCTGTATAACACCATATAATGAGACAGTGAGAGACAAAAACAGAGTTTTAATGAGTTGTAGCTCTTGCCAGTGCTTTGAGCTCCAAGAGGGAACTCTGCTCTGAAGCAGCCTCCATGCGCCAGTCTGGGTTTGGAAGAAGGCAGAAGAGCTGTCACTGCAGAGGAGCTCTCAAACCCTGATCCCTGGGGCAAGCTGCTGATGGTTGGGAAGAGTTGCCTGGTAACAAGGAGCTGCCGCCTTCTCATTTCCAGCTGTTAAACCGCATTGGAAGGAGCTGAATAATACCAGAATAGAAACCTAGCTTATAATTTGTGGTTTAATGTAACGAAATAGGAGTCATTTTATGGCATCTCTAAATTGTTTAGGACACGAGTCCTTGCAGCAGAGTTCTAGCAGGTCCATGTTGCAAAATGAAAACAGGGCTTTCTGTAATCTTTTATCTATCAGCTTCTTGTTCCAACAAGAATTGTCAATGGAGTGCTGTGACCTCTGGTGTTTGTAAAGGATGGGGAGAAGCAGAGGGGATTTTAACGGAGCAGGACAAGAAATAAACATAACCAAGAAAACAAAAAAGCCATTTTTTGGAAAGTATATGCAAATATATGTATTAAAAGATCTACATTTATATTTAATTTTTGAATGGAAAATACAATATCTGATGTACTAATTTCTCCATCCAAATGGAAATGTATACATTTACCTATTGTTAATAATAATAATAATAGTAATAGTAATAATAATAATAATAAGTGTCTGAGTTTAATTCTAAAACAGGTGTTCTGCTTTCTTTTTTGGAAGGGAAATTCTAGCTGTCCAGTTTGAGAGGCACTGAGAGGTGAATGAGGCCTGTTAACATCTTTGTGGAAGACTAAGAAAACTGGAAGTGTGGGTCAGGCCAGAGCAGAGGGTTATCTCGCTGTAAGACTGTCATCATTGAGGAAAGGAGTTTCCAGATATGTTGTTAGGCAACCTGTACTGACTGCCGTGAAGTTTCCATCTTCAAAAGCTGGAGGAAAGGAGAATGCCTGCAAAAACCCAAAAGCAGCAAACAAAAAGGAGGTATGAGCCATCCTCTGAAGTCCTGGGAACAAAAGGGGGCATTGATAAGAGCTTCAGCAGGGAAGGCAGTCATGGGGCCTGCTTATGTTCTTTTGAAGGGTTGTAAACAACTGAAAGAAAAGATCAGCTTTGATTTAAGTTCAAAAAATCATAGTTCAGTGTGCTGCTTTTGGCTGGGGTAGAGTTAATTTTCTTTATAGTTGCCAGTGTGGGGCTATGGCTAAAACAGGGCTGATAACTCAGGATGTTTTAGCTATTGCTCAGCAGGGTTTGCACAGCGTCAAGGCCTTTTGTGCCTCTCACCCCACCAGTGAGGGGGCTGGGGGTGCACACGGAGTTGGGAGGGGACACAGCCGGAACAGCTGACCCCAAGTGACGAGAGGGAGTATCCCACGCTATTTTGTGTCATGACCAGCGTATAAAGCTGGGGGAAGGAAAAGGAAAGGGGGAATGTTTGAAGTAATGGTGTTTATCTTCTCAAGTCACAATTACACATGATGTAGCTCGGCTTTCCTGGGTTGACTGGATACCTGCCTGCTCATGGGAAGCGGTGGATGAATTCCTTGTTTTGCTTTGCTGGCATGTGTGGCTTTTGCTTTGCCTGTTAAGCTGTCTTGTCTCAACCCATGAGTTTCTCACTTTTACCCTTCTGGTTCTCTCCCCATCCCACTGGGGAAGAGTGAGTGAGCGGCTGTGTGGGGCTGGAGTTCAACCATGACGTTCAGCAACATGTTATTTTAACCAGGAAAATTAGGGAGGGACAGGGATATCTAGGTGAAATACGACTTCCCTTTTCAATTACAGATTGCTCTGAAAGATATGGTAATGTCACAAGACATTGCTATTGAGAGCTGGTTTTGAGCCTGTGTTGTGCTAATTTTATCAAATACCAAAACCTTCTAACATTGGTACTTAGAATGGGCAAGAAACATGTCAAGAAAACATGTTTCATTCATGTGCAATCTGATCTTCAGGTAAAAGCACCAATGTTCTCTTCTCTGCAAGAAATCTTCTATGTTTTAGAAAGACAGTGATATTGTGAAAACGAAAAACAGGAGGCACACGAATAAAACCAGTCTGTACCCCCATCCATGGATGCATACAAATATGCACATATATGTATCTCCATATCCACATATGTGTTGCCATCTCCCAACATCCTACAAACACAAATCAGTTAAGCTTCTTACAACAGTCCCCTGAGACAGGAAGGTATTATTCCTGTTTACAGATTAGAAAGCTGAAGTCTCAGGGAAGTTCAAAGCTAAAACCCAGGAAGAGCTGGAACTGACTTTATTTTTTAAAGTCCGAGATGGGGGGTTTATGTCCAAGATTTAGGATACCATCTTTTCTTTTCATTGCTTGACTTGATTTCAAAATTTCTATGGCAAAGAGAGAAAAATAGTGGAATAGAATAGTGTTCAAATAAAAGTAGAAAATTATTGTTTCCTTTTCAGTTGAGAGAGGGAAAATCTTTCCTTTGTCTTAGCTTGTATCAGAGCAGTAATTTAAAAATGAAATGTTGATTCTTCAAAAAGAAGTTTAGTTTTGCTATCATTGATGACAGCCAAGTCTGCAAGCTCTACCACAGGAAGAGATGAATAAGCGGTTGAGAAAACCTGAATGAATTACACCCAGACCACAATAATTAAAGCTCTGCTTGGATCTTAAGGACTGGAATCAGACAAACAATGCTCCAAAAGACCCAGTCCAGCACCATTGCTTTTTTGGTGTGGACAGTCCAGTGCATAATAAAAACGCAGCAGCACCCCCCTTTTAATGGAATAAATGGGGCAAAGCAGGTCTGGAAGGGCAGCAACCCCTTTTGCAGACTGGTAAAAGGGGCAAATAAATCCACCCCCACTGCAGGACACAGGCTGGGGCTTTATTCAGCCTGTGGTGCTGACTCTTTGTCCCTGAGGAGTGCACCCTCACTTCCTATAAACAATGCTGTGAAACAATGGAGATGATGAAGGGACTTGTGACACTGTGGTGTATGGAGAGGACACTCAGTAGGGCATAAGGTGTCTCCTACATAGCCTCTTTCAGAATTTTAATGATTATTTATACATTATATTGTATACAATATAGTGGGACTGTATATTGTATACAAGACCCATCCTAACACTGGATAGTGGCCTCTGCTGCAGATTCTTCACTAGATTTACTCAGAAATTACTTGTATTGACTCTCTTCAAAGGGAACCTGGTCACCAAGTAATTGCTCTTTGTCTATAATCACTTAGCTTTCATCTATGGTTTGGCACCAGCTGCACCAGGAAAAGGCATATAATTACAGTTTGCTTCCAAGTTATTTGACCAGAAGTTCAAATTCTAAGTCTCAGAAATTACACATTGGTTATAACAAAGAAAAAAAATTCAAGTATTCTGTTAATAAACTGGTGTTAAGCAAAATATTCCTAAGTCAAACTATTGCAAGAAAAACACCTTAGTATCTGAAAAAAAAACCCCAAAACAAAATGGACAGAAACTTCAGTTGTTAATCTGGCTATAAAATTAAGTTCAGCTGTATTCTTACTAGAGCTTTTCAGTTCTTATTTTTATTGTGTGCATTGTTTATATATTGTGCTCTAGAAATATTTTATTGCATAAATGTTTGGCTTAAGGGAGGGAGGAAAGGGTGGGAAAAAACCCCAACAAATAATCCAGTGTATTTAAGGCTTTCAGTCTGTACATATACTGCAAGGAAGATTCCAACAACGTGGCTTGCTATATGCCAGGTGCATTTGCTGCCTGGAAGTGAAGCTCAGCTTTCCCTAGAGCTTGCAACTCTGTTGAAACTAGAAATCTTCAATATGCCCATCACTTCTGCAGACATCAGCTCTTAGGGCAAATGTAGTAAATGCACAGGAGTGCGCATTTTGGGGGTGAAGCCCCCTAAATCTCACATGCAGTACCCTGAAGCAGAAGACTCGCTGTGTGTGGGCTGAATAAGTTACACACCATGAGCAGAGGAGCTGTGCAGAGCTGTGGGGTTTGCAGCAAGGCCAGCCAGAGCTTTTCAAGGCATTTGGTGGGACATGAAGGGGAAATATGCTGTACCTGCTGCACTACTGTTGCCCTGTGTCTCCCATGGGCTGTGCCACACTAACCTTCAGGCAGAAAAGGGCACATGAGGCCAAAACTTTGTGTTAGGTGCCAAACAAAAAGGTAAAACAATGCCACTGGTGTGACTCCTGCACATCTATTAACCCATAACACAGGAGCTCATGTGTGGCCCCATGTGCATGCATCCCACATAGCTGTATAGACTCATTGCCCATGATGAAGGTGATTGCCCTTGGCAGTGCTTCAGGTGTCTCAACTCAAAGCTGTGGCTGCATCCACGGTACCATGCAAGGAGCGATAAAATCTGGGCCCAGAACCACCCCAAGCACCAGTTCACACTTACCTGGGGGCAGAGGCATAGAACCTCCAGCAGCCCTCTCCATCCTTCTCTCTTTGTGTGCCCAGATATCTCCAGAGTGACCCTGTTGCCTGAAACCCATTGATGGGAGCCACAGAGGAGCTGCAGCACAAGCTGTTCCCATGTGATGATCCCTGAACCCCGATCCCATCTCCCCCTCTCTTGCTGCTCCAGGGGTGCAGTGTCCCCATACCACTCCCTGTAGGTAAATGGAGGGGCTCCTCTGATGCTAACTCAGCTCCTCCTGCTGTGCCCAGGAATGCTGTCTCCACCTCTAAAGGGCTCCCTCCAAGAGCACTGCCTTCTTCCTTCCCTGTGTTCAACTTTTAATATGCATCCCTACAGCGCTGTGCAGCTTCCGATGGGGGCTGATAAGCAGATTGCTTTTTTTTCTGTGAAGGCAGAAAACTGATGCAAATGACATTCACTGTGGGTTTTGATGTGTGTGGCTTGATGCTTATCAGCTCAATTACACTGCAGGGAAAGAAATGGCAGGATTGTTCTCCTAGTCCTACATGGAGGTTAACAAGAAAAACCATGAAACTCTCCATGTTACAATCAAGCGTAACTGGGGCCTTCACAGTTCCAGAAGTAAAGTGGGTTCTCCAGCCAAATTAAAGAAAGTGGAGAATTGCCAAGGAAAACATTTTTGTCCAGCTTAGCTTATCTGATGTTACCAGCATGTAGTGATACATTATCACAGAGAGTAATTTCCTCTGTTAAACATAGAAGCAAGAGCAAGTACGGGTAAACAATGCATGCAACCAAACCCCAAGTGTTTAATTATTTTAGCTTACCATGGCGGGAAGCAGGGGTGGAGGGGGAAGGAGATAAAATTAAGCATTCCTCAAAGAGCCCAGCTACTGCTTTCTATGTTGGAACTGTCTCCATCAGAGAAGGAAGCCTGAAGCACAGAGCAAGTGGCTGTCCAGCGGCCAAAAGCTCTCACAGAGCCCCAGTCTGTTGCAAAAGAGGAGCCCTTTGAGCAAGGCTGGGGGGTGTGACTCAGGGTGACAAAGATTTCATGGCCTGGGAAATGCACAGGAGGAATCAAACATCTTGCCTGCCTTTAGATGTGTCTGGAGCAGATGTTTGTGTCTGATCCACTCACTCCAGGCTTTCCTCGTGGCAAGCAGATGCAGATACCAGTAAGGGCATGGTTCATCTGACACTTATTTCAGGTGTCTGGTTTGGGATGAAATGATTCACACCCTGAACACATTACACATTGTTTAAAAAGAGACTATTCCATAGTAGATGTCTGATATGTTATGGATATTTCACCGAAAGAGCCCATAGGCCACCACAGGATTTCCTTGTGGCAGTTGCCCGCAGCCATCATCATTGGCCACTGGGATCTGTATCATTTTGCCCACCCAGCTGGCAAAGGGAAGGACAGGAAACCAAAAACCTTCTTTCCTATAAATAAGATCCTAACCCTTCAAAACAAATGAGTAAAGTTTCACTGCAACAAGGAGGAGTGGCAAGGATTGTCTACCCGGATAATGCAGTTTCACAGGTACTTATCCCTTTATCCTTGAATCCCATAGTTGGACTATTTAGATAATTACAGTGCATCCCAGACCAGAAGATTCTGAGCAAATCAGAACCTATAGAAAAATTTTGAAGAGAAAGTATAGGGTACAGTAAATGTTGCTAATTACGACTATAAACCAGTCTTTAGTACAGCAGTTTTGCTGCAGAGCTGTTTGTTAGGATAAATTTTTATGCTGCCAAGATAACATGCAAAGGACCAAAGGGATTTTCCATGATGAAGGGCTAGAATATATTTGTGTGGCTGAGACAGGGGTTTCATGTGGTAGCACCCCATTATCTCCATACCTGGAAGATGAGGAGCAGAGCTTTGGCTGAATGTCCAGAACAAGCTCTGTGTTGTGAAATCTCTGTGTGAGGGAGCAATGACAGCTCCGTCGACCTTCAGGTCTGGCTCAGGTAAGGCTGTGTCAGCACCCTGCCTCCCCTCCCATTGCCTGGAGGGTAAACTATGAATGGGGACATCATTTCCTCACTGATAATCTGCAGGCCACTGGATCATTTTTGCACATTAAAATGTACTTTGATGTGCTAAAATCCAGCTCCTGCCTATACCTTTTCAGTTAAATTGTGCAGGGTGAGACACAGCTGCTTCCAACAGCACACCCTGATTCATGAACTAGGACATTCACTGGCACAGTAGCAAAAAATGTGTTTGCTAACCCTTATGTACAACAAACAGGTGTTGATGGCAAAATCTGCAGAAGGTCCCAAGTAACCTCAAGGCTGAACAGAGAGCTGTAGAGTTGTTTCATTCCCTGCCAGCCATCCTTGGATTACCTGTGGCTTCTTGAGTTTAGTTCAGTTGGAGCTGAGAATCGGCATATTTAGCATGTATACATGGCCACTTGAGAGCCACAGTTTAAATTCATGATGCTGAAAATCTTGATTCAGAATGACATCAACCAACACTGAGTCTCTGTCAGAAGCTGGTGCTTTGGATTTTCATTATATTGTCACACAGAGGTGAGGAGCAATATCTTATGGGGCTTTCTGTACTAGATCCAGTCCAGACAAGCTATAAAGTGTGTATTACTTCAGGCATGTAGAAAGTAATTTGTACATCTTGATTTGAGGCAGGCTGCTTATGTTCTTTTGTGGTGTGGAGCTGTACATCTAGATTCATGAGTAGGATCCAGATCCTAAACAAGAATTGAGAAGATAAATGGCTTTGCAAAATTAAACCTTTTGGTCAAGTCCTGGATATTTTCCTCCAGATAATCCACAAAAATAAAAATTAAAAAGAAAGAAACCAGGCAAATCTTGAATCTAGATGCAGTCTAATGAAATTTGGATCTGCAACAAATATTCTTATTTCATAAGCATGAAATAAGATGGTGAGAGTATGGTGAAATCAGCAGAAAGTACCTCTAATCCTAAATTTCTTAAAACTCATTAAAAAAAGAATGACTCAGTGACATAAAAGCCTAATCTAAGCAGTCTTTTTCTTTAGTGGTTCTTTTTCTTTAACCAATTTCCAGAAATTAAGCTAGAATAAGCCCCTGCAGCACAAAAGGCTCCAAACCTCACAGGAATTGCTAGAGGTTTGCAATAGACTGAGGTGGGACTCATCTGAATAGGACAAAGTAGGATAAACAGTACATGGACATTTTTCCTAGTGTGCTTGTAGGCCTGTCCATGTACCATCTAAAACTGAGTCCTGTGAACACCGACAATTCTGTGGGTGCGAGCACAAGGGAGACAGAGCTGAGCCAAACAAGCCAACAGAGAAGTTATTCACCATTTCTGTGGAGATAGAGCAGTTGCTCCCACACAGAAACAGCTCATCCCCACACAGCGCGCTCCACCTGCCAGGCGCAGTGTCACTTCAGTCCATAACATCAGTACAGAGCTCGCCTGAAGCTAGGAGAGGGGCACGGAGCACCCTCTGCTTTAAAGGTATTTGGACACTGCACAGTCAACTTCAGTAGATTATTTTATGGACCCATCTAAAACATCTGCAGGAATTTTCAGGACCAGGCCACCTGGGCTTGCCCAGCCAGCACTGCTGTGCCCAGCAGTTTAACTGCTTCCACCCATTGCCCTAACAGCGACACAGGCACGGTAGCAGAAAGCTGAAACTGGGTCAGTCTTCAGTTTTGTTTCTTCATCTGTGGGAAGTGTACAGAGGACTGAGATTGGAATCAAAAGGTCTGCAGTGAGGAAAATAAAAAAGCCTAAGGCATGCTGAGTAGTTTGAAAGACTTCGGATTTGTTTACATCCACTCATTTTTCCTTTTTCCTTATTCTCTGGTACTTTAAGAGTACTGTAGCACAGAAACATCTTAAAGTGGAAAGGCTAGGCCAATCATAGAAACATAGACACTGAAAAAAGTGCAGGCATCAAATAAAGGTATTCCTACCACAAGCAATAGTAGCATGCTCAGGGTTAATTTCATGTGTGGGATTCAAACTTATGCAGCCTATTTTGAGTCAAAGGACCTTTTGGCTCCCTGCAATTAAAAATGGAACTGATTGAATTTTTCATCAGCCTTGTTTATATTTACACATTCTTGTCTGGTTCAAATCCGAGAGTTTTGTGGGTTGTTGTGTTTTGTCTCTGTGACTGTGGCATATTTAAAAAAACAACCTGAAATGTCAACAATATCAAGAGGAGACAACAACGACTGTCTGAGATTACTCTAAGCACTTTATTTCCTACAAAGGAAGAATAAAAAATTCATATCTGCTTTTATACCTAGGATAATTTATGAAGCCTTTCAGGAATTCTGTACCATTCAGACAATTTTCATTGTCATTAGGGGAAATGGCAAAGTTTGATGCATTGCTGAGAAACGTTCGTGTCTTTAGCATCTCCTGAAGACTCATCTGCAGTTTTATTGCACACCACAGTGCTCCATTCTGCAGGTCACTTCAAGCCTAGTTCTGATTTTAATGGGACAAATGGCGATTCTAAGTACTCCCTTTGGTAACAAGTGAATACAACCCATTCATTTCAGTTAACAAAAGTTCAGTAAATGTAACATTTTCCTTCTGCAAAATAAATGGAAATATCTTTTAAAATGCGCCTAAAATAGATATTTACATAATGAAAAAGACTGTTCCTTATGTTCTTCCAATTTGTATTCATTTTAGCTCCTTCAACAGCAGCCATTGGTGATGAAGTAGTTGAAAAAGAGCATAAATCATTGAATCAGAGTTAAGTCATGTAATACCATGACCTATATATTCCTATTAGGTGACTTGCTACACTTGCATGGTTCCAAGTTGAAAAGAATGTGTGTTTCTCTGGGTACATATAACTTGGAAAAAGCATAAAGATGATATTAATAAAAAAGCATGCGGCTGAACATGGAAAGGCACATCTGTGAGTAACTGCTGCTATACTTTTTCTCAAAATCCATCTGTTTATAATAAATTTTCCTGTCTGTGCAAGGATATTAAGAGATATTGAGTGATGTGGTAGTTATTGGAATCATTACAAAACCAACAAACCTGAGGAGAAAGCCAGTTTTACAACATTCTATTTACTATACAGGACAAGCAATAGAATACACTGCTAAAATTTTGAAACTTTACAGTTACAGTGAGTAAGCACTTGGTAAGAAAAGCCCAGTTTTGCAGCAGGTTTCAATTACATCTGTAGTGGATTTCAGGGCACTTACATCAGCTCCTATATGCTGGGTATATCAAGAGGCTGATTAGCATGGATGAATTGTGCAAATAGGTAACTTGTGCTTCTTCTCTCAGTTATTTCACCTCCATTTTCTTCTGTGAACACACAGATTTCTCAGGAAGCAGGCAGAGTTTTCAAAATAGCCCTGCAATGAACTGTAGGCAGGTTTTGCCTGTTCAGTGATCAGGCTGCAGATGAAATTACCTTCCCTGAGAACCCAGGAGTCAGTGACCATGTTGGCTGTATATTTAGGTTGTCTGTTCAGAATTATGTTAAATTCTTGCCTTATGCAGGCACAATTTCTATAGCACTGTTCAACAGAAGAAAGTAAATACTAGCAACACAAACATTTTCCCAGTTCATTCACTAAGAAGCAGACTGTGGTGTTTGGAAAGTACGTTTTAAATGGGAGGATGTGGAGACTTCACAAAAGATTAAATTATATGTTATTTGATGATATTTTAAAAGCAAACTGAGAATTGGAAAAAAATCTATAGGATAAATATGGCCTCTATGAGCTTTAAAAAACCCCAGTACAGAGTCCTGCAGGTCTTTAGGACTACAATTATAAAATCAGCAAGCCAAATACCATGATAAATTTCTTGTGTAGACATAATCCTCTCACCTTTTTATGCCTCCTCTGTCTCAATAACTGTTCCTGAAAAATCTCGGCAGCAACCGCCAACAAGCAGACAAGCAAGGAATCCCCCTGTGATGGTCTGAACATCCCAGCTATCTATTTCATCCTGCTGTTTGACTCAGGGGAGCAAGCTGCCTCTGAAGCAAGAGGCAAGTGAGGAGGAAGTGTAGCTCCAAAATTATGTGCTGCTGCTAAGAAAAGGTGAGTGCAGAGCAGGAGATGTTTTGAGCAGATCTGAGGGGACTGGTATGTGTGTGGCTGTGGTGGAGGGTGCCTGAGGAGATGGTGAGGCTGTCAAGCTGTCCAAGCTGGGAATTGTTGTTGACTTCACCAGTGCTACCAGGTGCAGCAATCAAGGCTCATGTGGGTGTGGGAGCCATAAAATGCCTGCTAGGAGAAGGTGCAGCAGCCATAGGAAGACTCTTTGGCTGTACCCCCTTTTCCCTGTCTTCCCCTTCTGCTCTCACCAAACCTGGAGGTGAGGAGAAGGCTGCAGGAGCTTCAGCCAAAGGATGCAGCTGAGGTGGAGGCAGGGTGGGGCAGCTTCTCCTGCCCATAGAGTCTCTGTCTATGCATATGAGCCACACAGACTCTGGAGTTCACAGCAGCAGCAGAAGACCTGCCAGATGTGGGAAGAGGTGGGTGGGATGAGGATTGGTTCTCTGAAGGGTCCCAGGGCTGGTGGAAGGCACAGTCCTTGCGTGAGCACTGTGAGGGTGAGGGGCTGGTGGACATACAGGGCTCTCAGTGGTCAAGGAGGCTGTGAAAAGAAGTTCTCTGGGAGCTGGGATAGTGGGCTGGCTTTGCTGGAGCAGAGGGATAGGGATGCTGTAACCCACAGAGCTATCAAAGGGGAGCATGCTGAAAGGGCTTCAGTCAATTGAGGACTACAATGATCTGTCAAAAAGCAGGACAAACTCCCATCCTGTCATTGCATGGTTGGCCAATGACTTCAGAAAAATTCAGTGCAATTTCCTTTCCAAAAGAAAATGTTGTTTTGAAGTAAGCCTGTGCATTTCACAGATGTGCCAATATACTGGCTAAGAGAGGTCCTATTCCAGAAGAAGAATATATTATTTCTTTTTGATAGGAGGTCAAATAAAGAAAGGAATGGACTGAAACCAAATTCCAGTATATTTGTTATTTCCAAGCTCCTAATTCAGAAAAACAGTGTTGCACAACATTTTTTGCGATTTCATCCATGATTGTTCTCTGAGGGATCAACATTACAAGACACACTCATGTGGACAGCCTGGGCAAATATCTCCTTAAAAATTCCATGAGGATGAAGAACAAGATTTTCTGGAAATCACTCAGTGCAAAACACTGTCCAAATTCCATTTGTAGAAAAAGACATGTACATAAATAAAACACATGGAGAAACTTTCAGACTTCAATGGCAAATCTTGTTTAGCTTTTACCTCTGCTCTCAGATAGGAAGACTGCCATGCTCTCTTAAAAGCTCTATAAGCACCAATTCCTCTTCCTCCTCCCCAGGCCACCCCTCCCCCCCGCCCCCCAAACAGGATCTTCTGGCTTTAGCTTCTCACTTGGGGATCTTCATAGCTATTCTACTCAAGAAAAAAGGGCAGAGAGGTCAGCTAGAGCCCTGTACTGCCTGCATGCTTCGTGTTTATCTGTGTTCTGGACCGCTCTGCACAGCTCTCTGTGGTGTGAGCCTGACTAGAGAGCCTTAGGCAGCACAAATGTGACGTGAGTTCTTCAGTGACCCTTGGCTGTGGTACGTGGTCTTTGTCAGTTTAGCCGAGAAGAACCATCCTCCAAATCCTGCCTTTGTGAAAGGGAAATCAGAGAGCTCCACCCTTAGCAGCCCATGTTGCTGCTGCCAGGGTGTGCATAGCGTCAGGCAGCACAGCTGGCAGGGTTGCACAGCAGGTACAGGTGACACGGGAAGGAACTGGGAAGAGGCTGGGAGTCCCAGGAAAGACACAGTGATACTCCTTTGTCTGGTTTAGAGTTCTCGTTGTCTTCCCTCATCTCAGGCTTTCTGGTGTTTTGGTTTTTTTTAATAATGATTTATGAATTCATCTGTACATAGGATAGGCAATAAACATAGCCAAAAAAATAAAGTGAAAGAAAAGCAAGCGCAAAGGCTGGAACAGTACCTGGAGTTGTAGCAGTAGGATGCAAAAGGTCACAAAAAAAACCCCATGTGAAAACAGACTTTGTTGACTCTTCTGCTCCCAGAACCAGCTTGGGCTATTTTCTGGGACTTCTTTCCCTATTATTACTTTCCAGGCTGGGTAAATTTCTCAGTAACTCTTACATTCAGAAGCAGACTGTGGCTACAGAAGCACATCTGTCTCGGCAGTCACAGAATCATACACTCTTGTTTTCCCTTCCAGCGCCACTATGCAGTCCTAAGTCACAAAGCTGAGGTCACTGCTTGAAGTTTTGCACAGTTCAGCTTGTGCATGCCTGGGACTTGGCAACATGAGGATGTCGGCTGCAAAAACCCACCAAAATCAAAATGGCTGGAGGGATCATTGTTGTGCACTGTGGGTCATCCGTGTCCCACAGATCAAGGGTAAAAAATGTTGCCAAACCGGAACATTGCCCCCAGCCCCAGATGAAGGGGAGATTGGAAGTCTCACAAGTTGTGAGAAGCAAACTACAGAGAGCCTGGGGCGGGATCTATACCTCTTCTGAATAACAGTTCTCCATTGTAGTCACAAGCTGTCCTGAATTCACCTACTTTTAAACCTATTGCAAAAATTATCTTAAACAACAGCAGTTTTGGGGCAGTGTTTACAGGGAGCATTCAGAAAGTGTTAGAGCAGCAGTACCTAAAGGGAAATTTAGGTTTACTTTTCCTCCCAGCTGGCAGCTGCCAGCTATGCACAGCTGAACATGCAAGGATTCAGCTCCAGTCTGCTTCCTTCTGATGTTCCCAACACTTATCTTTTTGCCACCCAGTAAAAAGCATGTTCAGCTTTACCTCAGGCTACCTCATTGTGTAATCTCAGACATCTCTATTCCCTCAGGCACAGCCCATCGCAGCAGACCCAGTTTAGAGGAACTATCACCTCATGCACTGGAGACTGCATTATGCTGTGCATCTGGTCCCCATGGTTCCATCCCTGCTGACGCTGCTGACATTCCTGTTAATCCATGCCGCTGGTGGGGGAAAGCCCGCCCCAGATGTGCATCCCTCGATCTGTAGCTACGGAAGCTACTCCCACTCCCCATTCCTCTGTGTCACATCAGGATCAAGTTTGTCTTGTCCCAGCAAGCAGGAGGAATAGTTATTTCTCTCCAAGACATATATTGAAAGACTCTTAATTCACATTAAGCCTCAATAAAGGGAAAAGACTGAAAAATTATGATATTATGTATTTCATCTCAGGGTGACTTCATGGTTACCAGCTTCTCCTGGGAATCCATCCTGAGCTCAGCTGCTTCAGTAGCTCACTCTCATTCTAGATGCAGATGTGGCCTCATTTTCTGGAACAAGAATCAACACCGTAAATGTTTACAGTGCAATAAAGCCTAAGGAGCCCTCCATTTCTCAGCATTTTCAAGGTGATTAGTAGTCAAACAGCACCACTGACCAGCCACTCCCATCTGTCAGACTGCTCTCTGCCATGCAAAATCAGTGATTTCTGCTTATATGCAGCAAAAAGAATCATTGTTTCTGACTCAGCTCAGAGTATTTTGTCATGTCTGATTTTGCTGGAGGCTCTAGTCCTTCACGCCAAGTTATGTTATCACACAGCAAGAACAGTTAAATAGCCCCAGATGGCCTGGTTGGTTCACATTAGCCTCCTAGGTTTTTAGCAGCAGTGTCATATACCCTGTTACTCTTGGACAGCGCAGGGACTGCTTTTCAAGCCAGGTTTGTCAACAGTCTAGGTGGATGCTCCAGGGCTCCGTTCTGGGACTCGGTGCGCTTTGGCTTGGCGGGTGTTTAAAGTACTCCGGGTTTGAATAAATCATATCCCTGTGTACTACCATAAAGGAATGTGGATGATACTCTTGCGGTTATCCACAGCATCTTTGTGGAGATTTTGGGAAGAAAAACAAATAGCACCCTTCCAAATATTTTGAAATGCTACCTCTGACTGTGAGGAAGAAAAAGTTTAAAGAGAAATTAGGCTGTCATGAGTTATTTGGACTAATAACCACCAGTAAAAGAATAAGTTAGCTTCTAAAAATATTGTTCAGCCAAAACCTCTGTGGCTGGTTTTGGGGGGATTTTTTTATTGATCTATGCAGTAATGCACACACTGTAAAGATTAAGCATTCAGCAACTTGATAGGCAGGTTTAGCTCTAAAACAAAGTTTCATCACACAAATTCTGTCCTGCATAAACTGAGAGACATGGCATAGTCAGTACCGAGTGCTGTGGAGAAGCATCATCACCCTTCATCTTTTAAGGTGGCTCATTCTATTGGTAACAGCTCCAGCTGTGGTCTCAGCCAAGATATTCTACCTGCAAAAGCTGAACTGAAAAGATCTGCAGAGAGTTCTCAGTGTGGTATAGTATAACAAATTTGCTAGATTTACTGAAGTGTTAGGTTTGGAATTTGCTATTCAAGCATTCCTTCAATGGGACGCAAAAGATACTTTGACAACTTGTTTAAAAGAAAAATCTGGTCTCCATTATGTGCAAGTGCTATGTCATATAAAGTTGAAATAGGAAGACACCATTCTTTTAGCTGAGTTTTGGTCATTATGACTATATCCTGCCATTGATCTATATCTGGGTCTCTAAGCTGTGTCCATTAAAAGGCCTGAAAACGTATCAATGGCAGGATGTAGCCCTTTGTTCTTTCATGTTACAATCACAAGGAATTAGAATGGGATCTGGCTCCCAGGACCTTCAGCTGGCCTGCAGCTTTATGAGAGTGGCTTGCATCCCTCGGTGAGAAAAGCCTTTGGAAAAACAGGCTGCCATCTGATAGCTTCCAAGCTCTGACACTGCCAAGTACAAGCTACTTTCTCACCATATGAGCATACCAGCCATTGTAGAGCTTTGGGGGTGATTTGTAGTTGACAGCAGGGTGTTCTCAGATCTTTCTGGCAACACTTCTTGACCCATTTATTATATTTTGATCCCTCATCAAACGGATGTTTGATTTCCCAAGCACTCTTGCACACACTCTTGAGGAGCCCTAAGCCATCAAGCAGCTTTGGACACTCAAAGAGGAGCATGGTCAGAGCTCTCCCCTCCCTCCACTAGCTCCTGCCACTAATGTCAGGAATTTAAATCAAGATTTTATTCATACAGGACAAATGCAAGGCCTCAAGACTGTGTTTTTATACATACTATATTATTAAAAGAGTCACAACACCCTTCTCAGCCATCCCAGAAGTCAGTTTTCAAATTATGTACTTGTTAGTGAAAGGAGGATAATTTTGATTATGATTTTATGGACAAATATTTTCTAATCTCAGAAAACTTGCAATTTACTCCTGAAACTTTTTTTTCCTCATTTATGTATGATAGTAACAGATGCAAAAAACGTTGCCATAAAGAAGCATTCAGAGCAAAAAGTCTTTAAGCCTAACATGATGTGATATTCCAAGTGATTTATAGGAGAAGACTGTTGTTGTGTTGTTCTAGTGATTCCTCACATTGACTTGGATTCCAGAGAATGTGTGACTGACCAACCTACACCCTCCCAAATAACCAATACTAACATACTGTTCATGTACAGCTGCTAATGTACCTATTTCTAGACCTTTGGTAGTTTAAAACAATATTAAAATGAAAGGATAATGGTGTAACTCTTTCAAAATAAAGAAATTATTTGTTCTATTTCACTATCAGTTGCAACCTTTGCATACCACGGTCAATGTCAAGCTGACAGAAGTAACATGCGGTCTGCAAAATGCGGAAAGCAATTTCAAAGCTGTCTTCCTTGTCAGGTGCAAGGGCTAAAATCACTGGAAGGGTCAATGAGCAGGGCACACCTGGAGCTCAGGTGGGTTCACCACTTGCTCTGTCTCTTAACTCTTGCATGTTCATTTCTGGCGTCCCCACGTCCCTGGTTACTGTATAGCTCATGTTCATACTGTATAGGTTTTTTTGCTCTTTCTTTTGATCACTTTGGAAGGAAGGATGTGCTGTCCCCAAGGGCTGAAGGCAGTGAGCCCTGAGCAGCACAGGTGTGGAGCCGTAGGTTGCCTGGGAGCTTTGCAAGCTGTAAATCCATGGCACATCCTCCACCTCACACCCCTTTCAAGCCTTCCCCTCCTGGCACATTGAAGGAACCTCTACGGCGAGCAGGAACACTTTGAAATTTGAACACAAGGAAGCAATTAAGGGGTTCAGGAGAGGACACCAGCTTGATCAGTAAAACACCATCACACTGAACTTCTTCCCATTGCAAATCTCCTTAAGCAACTGAAGATGCAAAATGATGCCTCCTGATGGCTGTGGCCATCCCTGCGTAGGAGAACAGTTCTGAATTCAGTTTCCACAAGAGAGTTTTCTTTTTCTTTTACTTGGATAGTGGTTAAAAAAAATATTTGGTTTTTATGTTGCTTCCTGCCTGAAACAACACCTCCCCTGCATGTCCCAGACTGCTGCTGCTGTACGATGGAGAGGCAAAACACAGGCTTTTGTTTTGGACTGCTTACTGGTTTGGAGGCATTTCATGCCTCATCATAAGCCGATGCTGGGACTCAGAGCTCTCCCGTGTTGCGCACACTATTAACCAGCCAGCAATTTCGAAAATATTTTTATTGCTGCTAATTACCCTTCAGGGAGACTGTAAAACAGAGTCTTTATGGAAATCTCAGGGCTGTCCATGCCTGGAGGAAAATATGAGAATGATTAGCCACGTTTGCTAACCAGAGCATCACAGTGATTGTCTCTATGTTCCTGTGCCTGACTTGTGCCAGGCTGTTTGGGAGATGTTTACAGCTCCCCTTCTCACAGCTATTCTGAACAGCGATGCTCACTTGGGAGGGAAAAGAGTCATAGTTTGTTAAATGTCTTTCTGTTTCTAAAATAAGCACTTCATCCAACATTCCCCCAGTGGACTTCATTGGACTGAAGATGTCCCAGTTTAAAGTAACTACACCCTGACTGCAATGGCTTGGTCTAAGGCAGCTGAGGGTTTTGGTGGGCTGCTGTCGAAAGAGGTTGTCCATGCAGTTCTGAGTCCAGCCAGATTTACTGTGTCCACCGTGCCACCCATGACATCCATGTGAGTGGAGTGCTGGGGAAGGAGCTCATGTGTTTATCTGGGGCACTGCAAGAGCCGTAGCTCTGTCCTGACCTGGGCTGATCTGCCAGGGCTAGGTCCACATGGAACCAAAAAACAGCTCTTCCTCTGCTCCTTTACCTCTGACCACATGGGATTTCCCCCTTTCTTTTGTGCCAGCACCAATGCTTGCAACTCCACAGCTGGCATGCGACAGGAGATGAGTGAAAGAAGAGTGTTCAAATTGCCGGGGAATAGGTGGGGCATTGAGGGGCCTCCTTCTGCCACCATATAGATTCTGTACAGAGAGAGAGGGGTTATAGCAGAAGTGCATCCTGAAGTCGTGCCAGGGTGTGCTCAAGCCACACACCTGGCCCCACATCTGCAGAATAGGTGTTGGCATCTGGCCCTCGGGGTCTGTGTGACACTGTGCTGGACTGTAGCAAAGAGCCAGCACTGAACACTGCTGCAGCAAAGAGAGGGTTTATTTGTGGTCAGGAGGAAGAGGAAAGAAAGAATTACAGTCAAAAAAGGGAAGTGAATAAAAACATTAGCACAATTCCTTCTAGGGGACTGAGAAAAGGAGAGATGAAAAGTAAAGCTACTGAGACAAAGTAATCACGTCTCAACAGCCGTGCGTGTCCATGGAGAGCCTTGCCGGGGCAGGGCTGCCCAATATTGCTGAAAAAATGTCAGTGGGCAGCACAAGGCTGGGGAATTTGCCTAATCCATGCCTCACTGCCACTCCTTCCCCTCTGAGTGAGCCGCCTGCCTCCTCACTGCCCTCAGCATCCCTCAAATGGAGATGCAACTGCAGATGGCTCCCTTCATACTTCTCCTTGGCCTCCACACAGACACTGAAGACACAAAATGCTGGTCTCTGCCTCCACCCATGGAAACCTGGATCTGCTTCTGGCCCCAGCACAGGGAGGTTAAGGGATGGTGAGTCACCATCAAGAGTGGTGTGAATAGCACCTCATTTTGTGGATTTGAACATTGCAGTGCAAATTAAGGATAAAACACTTTCTCTAAGCTTAAAATTACGTAGTTTTGAGGGACTTGAGTCACACTTGAGCTATTTTAAAACTCTCCTAGAATATTTTGTTTTATTCTTCAGGAGTAACAAGTAAGATGGGACAAATTAAAAGCTGTGGCCCAAACAGTGCTGAGCTTGTGTGAGGGTCAATAGAAGACTACATTGCAGTTTTCCAGTTTGGCTCATCCTCCTGTAGGAGACTTTTGGAAAATATCTTGTACTCGAATGCTCTTTGTGCTTGAGGTTTTCCTTCCACAGCTAGAAAAGCCCAAGATCCAGTAGATCCCTGCCAGACTGAACTGCAAAGTGGAGTGGAAAGCAGCAATTTTGATCTGAAGTCCCATATATAAAACCTTTCTGTCCCAGGGGATCTTGAACCTAAGCAGCCTTCTGTCTTTCAGAAGCCAAAAATTTTTTTGCATGAAACCCTTCCTGGAAAGACTTGCATGCTTGTGCTGATATGATCATGCAAAGAAACTTTGTCAGTAACCACAGAAACAGAAAATCAGAATATATCTGCTGAGCCCGAGCTCTGTTTCTGTCAGGAAACATCCTCTTTTGCTATGTCTGGATGCCTGCTCCTTCTTCACCTGTGCTGTGCTTAATTGCTGTGAGCACTGATCCACCAGGAAAGAGGTATCCAGCAAGTGCCTGGTTGTATTCATGTCAATTCAGGGTTGCAACCCAGTTCATTGCTGTGTTACCCACTACCCTTAGTGTCTGGTGCTTCTTGAGATTTGGGGCAGCAACCTCTGAGGTCCCGAGCAGTGAGCAGCAGTATTTACAAATAACAAACTCAAATTACTGTCATTCCTAAAGTGCACTTGGCTATGTGGGTGAGCAGCAATGTTTCCCACGAGTGCTGCCGCTGCTGCCAGCTAGAAATGGGTGGGAGGTGCTGGGTTGGTGGCATGCCTCCAGGGTGTGCCTGCTGCTGGGATGGATACTGAAACCAGCTGCCAGGAGCCCAGGAGGCGATGTGGTAGGTGAGGGTAGTGCCACAGCAGCAGGGGAGGCAGGGCTGGGCACACAGAGACAGCACCAGTGCTAACTGGAGGTCCTGCTGGGGTTGGGAGGACACAACACGCACACGTATCTCCTGCTGCCCATGCCACACTGAAAGGACCACCCCTGGACCTTCAGGGGTGCAGGGGCTCCATGAAGCTTTGTGGACCAGAGAGAGAAGATCTGGGGGTCAGCCGAGGAAAACACAGCCTTATGCCTTTGTCATTTCAACCCACGTTCCTCTGTGCCCTTGTCCCACAGTGTGAGTCTCATAAATAACCCACTCAGACAGTTGGTTATCTTTCTCTTGACAGCCTTCTAGGCCTTGGGTTTGAAGCCACAAAATACTTCCAAGAGATGTCAAATGCAAGGAAAGCAGGTATCTGCTGCTGGCACTTGCCTTTTCACGACAAGCTTTCCCAGCACACAGACATAACATCGAGTGTGAAGCTGCTGAAGGTGGCACCTTCCTCTGTTCACATGCATTTTTCTGGACTCTGTAAAGAGCAATGACAGAAATGTTAAATGAAATTAACTTAAAAGATTGCCAGGAGGCAATTGCAGAAAAGCCTCTCTCATGACAAGTCTCAACTTAGATTATTGATTTATCGTAGGCCAGGATGTTTTTTTGCAGCAATGCCAAAACATGAGCAAATAAATTAAATATCCACAAGCAGAAGTACTGTATGGGAGGTCCAGTCTCAGGAACAGCTCTGATTTTTGGTTCTGCCCAGCATGGGCCACCAGCCCAGGGTGCCCTGTAGGATAACCTCACTCAGATAAAATGATGGATTGCTACAGGGTCTTTCCAAGGAAGTTACATGCTGGCTAGGAGCCTTTGTCAAAGTGAAATCCTACTGAATCATCCTACTGAGGTTCCTGGATCAGGCCCATCAGTGTCCAAGGTTGAAGGAGCATAGATGAGATAATTTTCAGCAAGAGCACAGGAGAGGAGTAAAAATCTGCATCTCATTTTCTATGACAATTTTCTGTATAGAAATTGGAAGTCCTGGGCATGAGCATCATTATGAAGCAAGTCATTATGCTTCATTTCTGGAAAATAGCAAAGATGAGAAAAACACCAAACTCAGGTCACAAACCAGTTGGGTACTTTCTCCATGAGCAGCTTCTTTTCAATGTTATTCCCACTTTGATATCAGCCAGTGGGTTGAGATGATTATACACAAATCTCTGCTTTCCATGTTCATTGAGTAGACAAGATCCAGTCTGGTAGAGTCCTTAACAGTAAGACTTGAATGGTGGTTTGTGATCCATCTTGCCATCCTCTGAGCATGAGAACAAAAGCTGAAATCCTAACTTTAGACAATAATTCACAACAGACTGAAAAATCAGACAAAGTTCCCTTTGACTTCAACAAGGGCAGGATCAGGCCCAGAGGACATTGTAGTTTGCTTTGGCCAAAGGCTTACAGTATTTAATCTCACGTTTTCCAGTGGAGAGAGCCACATAAGCCCTTGCTTACATCACCTTGTCTCACCTCTGAGGCTGCTTCGAGAAAACATCTGCTAAAGAGAGCATGGGAAGAAAGGATGGGACAAAGTGGACCTGATTTAGGTACTGAGCTCACTCATGAGTTTCGGGTGCCCACTAAAGCCACTCTCTAGCAGTAAGTTCCAGAGTGTCCCGCACAGCTTAAGGTGATTTTGCAGGTGGGCGCACATAGAGGACCTGCCAGGCAAGGAGCATGGGTGTGTGGAGTGAGGCCATGGGTGTCAGCCCTACCCTGAACCTGTGGTGATGGCTGATCAGCACCTGGTCCTGGGCATGGGCAGTCCCCTGTTCCTAAACAATCTCTTTTGTGATAAAACAGTAAGGAGGCAGCAGCTGAGAGGTGTTTTGTGGGGTCCTGGTTCAGCATCGAGGCAGGCAGTTAGAGGAGGCAGTGAAGGTATTTGGATTCCCAAGCTCTCTTGTGAAATTCTGGCCACAGCGAAGCCGGTGGGAATGCTGCCACTGCCTTCCACCAAACCATGATTTCACCCTATAGGTATTAGTTTTTCGTCTCCTCCCAAGACCAGTGCAGATATTAGAAAACCACAATTATCGGGGTGTTGCAAATAAATACTTGTCACAAACCTGCTTTCTTTGTCAAGAGGGGCACGATGAGCCTAAGAGAACAGGCTGAAGAACAGCAAGGATACAATGTAACACAGTGAAAATAACACAAGAAAAGACTAAGAAAAGCAGATTTGGTCCTTAGGAGGAAATAACACTGTGTTCTGCAAAAATAATCAGCTGACACATGCAGCTTAAAGCACTCTATGAACTTTGTTTTCTTACAGTTACAAGCAGCAGCTTCCTGCAGCACCCTGCACACAGCCTTCGCTCTCTGCTCAAGAAGCAGGCAATTCGGATGAGATGATTCCTGACCAGCATGACAGAGAGAAAAGCCTTTCCTGACAAGAGATCATTTTTTTGCTGAACTAAGTCTAAATACAAACCAAGCCTGAGGTGATAAAAGAAGGAGAGAGATGGTGGTGTGGGGCATGGGACCAGCGGGATAGAGATGCTTCTTTTACCTTTGGGCTTTCTCCAGCGTAGGCCAGAAGATGCACCAGGTCCAGCTTCCATGTCAGCAGAAGGAGAACACTTACATTGACTAAAACCTCTTTTTCTCTGTTTTTTACATGCACCTGGCACCAATTCACCTGGTCATTGAAGGGGATCAGGTGATGGTGCCACATACATGACACACATGGTCACAAAGCACTTCCCACAGGTGACTCTTGCAGGCTGATCCCTTGGGTTTTATCTGATAATTAACTGTTTTAATTGTCTGATAATTAACTGTTTTAATTACTTATTATTTAATGTTTAAAGGCAGGATGGTTATGAATGTCTGGCACAAAGGAAATTCTGCACAGTTAACATGACTGCTTTCTAATAGCATCTCATCCTAACCTGGAGTGCTGCCTGTTTCTGCTGGACACGATAAAAAACCAAAGATGCTGTAACAAGTATAAATGAAACCAGAAAGGAAAACAAAACTGATGGTAACATCAAAAATATGGATTTGAAAGGATACTTCTTAAGCGACAATTTTTTATTGTAGCACAGAGGAAATTAGCTATGTTGTGTATTTTTTTAAAAAGGGTTCAAACTTGAAGTCTGCCGGATGACCCCAAACCCATGCAAATGCAGGGGAACGCAGTCCACTGCATCTGCCAGCCCACAGGTATGGAGGGAATTTGGCTCAGTGTTGCATCTGGTAACTTGACCTGAAGACCAAAACGTTTCACAGGAGAGAGCTTCCTCCTAAAAAAATCTGGTGAGAATTAATGACCTCTCTCAAGACAATTGCTGAAGATACAAATGCATTTACACGCTGTAGTCAAACATGTCCTTCTTATTTCGGGTGTTTCTTTCATAGCTGATGTGCACATGAAGAAATGCAGGTACACCAAGGGCTCCACCTGACCATCCCTCAGGACCTTGCACAGAAAAGCTCAGCACTGACCCTCTGGCAGGGCTGCAGCTTCCTGCAGGGGCCCTGAAGGAAACCAGCTTAGCCAGTCAATGGGATGTGGATAATGTGGAGTCCTTGCTCCTGTCACCACTAACTTTCTAATCCAGAGGGAAGCTCCTCTGTGTGGAACATATTAGGCTCTTGGAACTGGTTTGAATCTGCATTTTCCATTGAGGTATTATCCCTGCTTGGAGTTAATGTCAGAGTTTGGTGATGGGAGGGAAGCATTTCAGAGAGTTAGGCTGTGAAATTTGCTCTGATTTTTAATATCTACAAAGGAGCCATGAGCCATGAGCTGGGGAAACATCTCCAACACCATCAGGCACGTGAAGTGCAGTGTCCAGGGTAAGAAAGTCACACTGCAGCATGTCACATCTGATGTTAACAAGAACATGCCTCAACCGTAGCTGATGTGGTGCTCCTGCAGAGCAAGCTGGAGGTTCTCAGAAGGGTTTTCCTCATGAAAGATTGCAGGGGTCAGCTCCCCAGAGAGTTGTCCTAGCATCAGCTGCTTGGAAAGGAAGTTTTGCGGATGTAAAAGCTCAAAGGAGAAAAGTAGGACTGTCACCTACGGGTTCTTATCCAAATCAGCAAGATCCTGCTGGTCCAGCATGATGTAGCATCACATTTTGGGACTGTGAGGAAACATGCCCACAGCACCATGGGCTTGAGCAAGTGGGATCCATTGAGGGCTGTCCCAGGGCAGCATTACACACAAACTCATCACAGCAGAGGCAGGGAATATAATGAGAGAAGTCTCCGTAATCCCTGCGGGCTCACTCATGCAGCCTGGCTCCATTAGTCATGCCCCTAACCTAGGATCCCAGCTTTTTCTAATTTCCAAAAGAAATCAGAAGAAATACTTAAAAGCTCTTATCTTCTTTTTTTTTCTGGAGGTTGTTGGTACATATTTAAACCCACGCTGTGCTGTGGGTTCTCTGGGTTCTTTCTGGAGGGTGATGGTCCTCAGAGGATGACTGCCTATAAATGGTTCCTGAAAGATACTAAGAAAAGACAGGCTATTCTTCGTGGGAGTAAATAGATGCAGGGAACCCACTCTGACACAGACAATTGCTTAGAAGTCAGACAACACACGGTTTGTATTTCTGGCTGCTTACCCTGTGTGGTTTGTCCTGTGGGCTTGTCTCTTCTTTTTTTTTTTTGCATGGATTACTACATCTCGCTTGTTTTGATTGTCAGCTGGAATAGGTATGCCATTGGCAAACAGTGGGATAGAGAGTGCTATTTGCATATCCAAACAACTGGCTTTCACACAGAGTCATGCTAAATGCTCTCTGTGTGCATTCTTCAGTCAGGGGTCCTTGGAGACCCAGATTTATGACAAAGTGCAGTGATACTGGAGAAACTGCCTAACAGCCCTATACTCACTTCGATGGTTAATCAGCTTTAGTATTCCTTGTTCTTCCTATTGTTTCAGCAGCTATGAGCATATAGAAGCAGATAAACTGGAGAAAATAGGGAAGGCCTGTTCTTGACTGTAATATCTTGAGTATTGCTTTTAATACCAAGAACAACTGGATCATATTTTGCAATCTAAACTTTAATGTTTTATTTTCTTAAGCTGAGGCTGCCAGAATTTTGCACTTATGCAAAAGCAGTACAATTACCATGTCTCTCTGCATCAGCACCGCAGAAAAGAAGTCAAGCTAACATTAAACCCATCCAAAGACTGAAACTTTCTACACCACATGTCAGTCAAGAGCTCCCACAGGAGTAATACCGAGCCTCTTCCATGGGGTTTTCTAGTGACAAACTTGCCAGTTTATATTTCTATTTCTCAATGTTTTCTGAAAGAAAAACGTGCCAAAAAATTACTTTGGCTGAGCTCCTCCATCCCAGTGGCTGAGTGAATGTGCAGAGCCAGCACCTCTCCTGCCAGGCAGCAGCTCGGTGCCTCTCATATGAGCTCAGGGGATTCTTGGAAACTGTGTCCCCACAGCCAGGAAGCAGGCCGTGCTGGGACATTGTGTAAATCTTCCTGTAACTCACTGAATGCTTCTTCAAGGTCCCAAACCAGAGGGGAGGAGCCTTCCTCAGCTGACTAAGCCTTCATTCATGTTCAGCTGAGAGGTAGGTGATCCTTGCTTAGCCCTCACAGATCCTCCCTTCCAATGATGCTCGTCCAGCAGATCCCAGCTTGGGGAAAACATCTCCAGGGCTGACTGCTGCTTTCAGGATACACCGTGAAGCTCTGGTCAAACAGAAACACTCACCAATTGCCAAAAGTGGTGAATTTCAACCAGGTTGGAGCCTTGTCTGCAGACTTGTCCCCATTCATACAATCTCCTGTCCTGTGCCTCTGCTGGGAAGGAAGCTCAGGAAGACAGAGTGCTCTTAGTGCCAGTGAAAGGTGTGAAGTACTGTGTATTTTTCACATAAGTCCGAAGACTGACCAATATTAAAATCAGAGTCCATCTGAGGAGGACAGTTCTCCAGCTCAGCTCCAAGGACGGTGGCACTGCTGACACAAGTGGCTCCTCCATCCAGCTCCTGTATGCTAGTAAACAAAACCTCATGCAAAATAAAGAGCTTCAAACACTTTGTTACAGAAATTTGGCTCTGTCCCTAGGTAGGATTGCACTCCAGGTCAGTTCAGCTAACAAGATGTGTGTACCACATCTCCACAGGAAAGCAGCAGGAAGACACCAGTTACAGTGGTCCCAACACAAATTCTCCCCAGAGGGTGACTGCTTTTCTCTTACAAATACCTAGCGGGTCTCTGTCACGGGTCCCCAAAATCTTGCATCTTATCAGGTCCAGTAAGGTGTATATGAGGCTCATTTTGCAATATACCTCTAACTTTTTTCAGAATCACTGAAGGAGCTTTTGGCAAACAGAGTTGATTTCTGGTGCACAAACTGGACAACCATTACTCTGTCTGCTATCCCACAGAGAAGCTTTCTTGGCCCAGTGGCTGATTTGGTGAAGGAGAGATGGCGCCGTTCCCAGAGGATCTGCGGATGGCCGCAGTCAGTGGGGAACCACATCAAGCTTAGCTCTGCAGGCTTTGCTCTCCGTCTGATGGAGGTTTGAAACTCCTTGCAGCAACTGGAGTTAGCTCATAAAGCACTGACCGCGGGGACACACTCCCTCCCACCTTTGGTGTCCAGCTATAAAGGAACGGCTGGGGGCTGCACTGTGAGGCCTCATGGTATTTCTGACCCTTTGCACCAAAAGGAGACAGCAAAACACAAACATGTCTTTGGGTCCAAGAGGTACTACCTGTGGTTCAGAAGAGACCCAGGGTGGGTGTGATACAGCATGAAAGCAATCAGTGTGGCTTAAATCTGCCTAGCATGGGGCAGGTAACAGCCAGTGGCCTAACGATGGGTCCCTAGTTCCCTTTTATTTAGCAGCATAGAAATACTCTGTGTCAGGGCTAGAAACAAGGTGCTGAAAAGGAATGAGGGGTTCCCATGCCAGACCAATTTTCCGAATCATGAGTCACTTCTAGTATGCTTTGGTGCTTGATCTTTTTCCAGCTAGTACTGAAAAGAAGACAGTTGGCATCCAATGGGGGAAAGAACAAAAATCCCGAAACAATCAGGCTTCCACTGGTAACTTTTTGAGAGGCCTTGAGCATTTTCTTTTTGGCTTGTTCTTAACTTTATCTTTCCCACGACAGGGCATGGTGTTTGTAGGGGCCAGCTGCAATGCCAGCCAGCTGTGGTGGCTGCACCACTGTGGCCTTCTCTGAAGGGAGCTGGGCAACAGAGTTCAGAAGCTGCCCCTGTGCCAAAGAGCTCCCTGTCTGAGATGGGTACAGCACTGTGCTGGTTAGCAGGAGAAGAACAAACAGAAACTTCATATTCAACAGAAGTACTCTGTGAACCTTGCAAATTTTAAGTCTGCACTTCGCCTCCACAAAAAAAAAAATCCCCATGTATGCAGCTGGATACTTGGATGTACTTGGAATATTTGTCCAGCAGTAACAAAGTGGCAAGTCTGTCACTTACAGGATAAATTAAAAATTTAAAAAGAAATAGGGGGCTGAAGTAGTTTTCTCTCTGGCCATGAGGTAGCACCATTGAGCTATTCACAGCTAAACCCAAAACCAACCTGCCTCAATTCTACAAGCAGTGTTCCTCCAGGCACAAGCTGCCTGTCATTTTACATTGATCATCTCAAGAGATTAGGTTTACCACTGTGCTAATTTAGTGATGAGTCAGGCAATGCCAACCTCTCTTGGCCATTTCTCCCCATCTGTGATCTTTCCAATTCCTTGCATGAAAAATCAGCATTTTATTGACTATGCTCATATCATGCCCTTTACCAAAATGTCATTGGGCCCCTGGTGAGTGCTGGTGAATGCAGACTCTGCCAGGCTCTGAACAGACACAGGCTGCCCCCAGCCAGCCCCACCACACAGCTCCCCAGGGATGAGCAGAAAGAGTGGTACAAGCTCAGACTGCAAACTGGAAAGTAGGAGTTCCAAAAATATTTACAGGTTTGAGTGGGGAACTGAATTTGAGCTCCTAGTGGTGGTTTTTGTGTTTAGTATGTGGAAAGATAGATAGAAACAGACAAGGACTGTCAAATCTATTCCTGGACACCTATGTTTGATTATATTATCCACCTCTTGAAGACACTGAAGAATTGGAGAAAAGTGCACTTTGCTGCCAGACGTTGTCTGGAAAACATCAGATCATGGCCTACAGGACATCCACTTTCCTCCAAGGCAGCTCTCTGCATTGGTTATGTGTACCTTTGCCAAGAAAATCCACTGGTCAGAACAGAGTGACGAAATCCATCTTGCAGAGATGCCTTGCTGGCCCCCTGCAAGCCCATTGCTGTGAACAACATATTTCCTCCAGTAAAAACGATCTCAGGGAAAAAAACAGAAAAAGAAAGATTGTCTTATGAAAAGCTGTTTCCATCTGCAGTGGGTTGATGGGACCCACTCAAAAGCAATTAAAGAAACACTACCCTTAGCTTTTCAAGGAGGCTGCGTGAACATCAGATTAAATTCTTCAGCCACAAAAGACACTTATGTCAGGAAAAGGAAACAATGCTTCCCAGAGCTTCTAGGGACGCAGACTGTGCTAAGATCCAATGATATTTACTTCCCTGTGCAACACTGCCAGGGCACTACAAGAATTGCCCAATATTTGCTGACGATGTATCTGATGCAAACTTTTTTTTTCTTTTTTTTCTTTTTTTTTTATGGTGGCTGATTTGGTTGCAGCAAGAGAAAGTATTGTGCTTTTGAGGAATACAGCAGGACTTTCCATGAGCATGGAAAGTTGCTGGCAGATGTACACTGCTAACTTGGAAGAAAACATGTCAGCCCCACTGATGGAAGCAGGGCAGAGAGGGGAAAATGTTACAGGAGAAACATGGAGTAAGTGGCGGATTTTACCCAGCCTACCCATGGTGCTGCTGCAAACCTCGTGCTTTATAAGATGGAAAATTAACTGTAGTTCCAACAAACACCACAGGGCTGCTGACGTGGAGGCAAGTCCTACAGGAAGGAAAGCTATAGTGACCTTGGAATATATTTTGGATGCCTCAGTCTGAGCTGGAGCAGCTGTGCTGCAGACAGCCCTGCACCACTGAGGACTAAGTGGCCGCCCTCAGGGGTCAGCACTGCTCAGGCTCTTCAGCCCTGTGGCAGCCTGACTGCATGAAAGTTTGCTGGGAGGTTTTGGAGGAAGGCAGATTTCTCATTTCTTTCATAATTCTAATAGTCAACAGACATGGTCATCTTCAGATTCCCCTCACCGAAGGGCCAGCTGACAGACAGAAAGTTCACACTTTAGTTTCTGCTAATCCTCTGAATATCTCGGTCCTCTGGGTCAGACACTGCCACAGCCCCAGTAGTGCTGGTACCAAGCACAGGCAGCGGTGGCAGCGAGAGCATTACTGAATGTGACAGGCGCACCTCGACATCCCCCATCATGCAATTCTCCTGCTTCTGTCCCTACTGAATTCAGATTAACAGTGGCAGCAATGGAGCCTGGCTATTTTTGCACCTTCTACCTCAGATCTACAGATGCAAGCTCACATTGTCCAGAGAGTTTGCAGGGCTTGTGGCTCTCAGCATAAATGGAGTAGGCAACAGAGAAGTTTGGGAACTGCTGTCCTGTGCTTAGCAGGGCTTTGAGGTGCTATTTTTTTTTTTTTACATTAAGATGTCAGCTTTTAGTTTTGGTAGTATTTGAAAGGATCTAAGACTGCACAGGCCTTCCTCTCATCATGGAAATCCGAGCAGGAAGCTCAGCTCCTCTGTTTCAAGGGAACTGAATGATGAGCAGCTCCCATGACTTACCTCGCCTGACTCCAGAGTTTATCAGGGGCCCTTGAAGTCATGTCCCCTGGACTTGATCCAGAAGCTGCTCCTTGGAGTCAGGAGCTCTTCAGGCAGCGACAGATCATTTTTGCTTCTCCACTACCACAGCAGAAACACATCGTGCTCAGGAGCGAGTGCTTGGGGTTGGCTCAGGGCTCAAATAGGGAAACACCACCAGCAGCCCTCAGGGATTCTCTGAGGTGGAATCTGTTGTATGCAGTGAAGAGGACACACACACAATCCCTTTATGCCTCCAAAAGTCTTCAGTCCAGAGAATGGCTTAGGGGAGAGGAGACAGTGGGATGCTGGAGCTATTACTCCGGGTGAAGCATAATCCACCAAGGCCTCACAACTGAATCCAAGTCTTGTTTTGTTTGTTGATAATTCAAAACCCTGAGGGTAAAGCTTTTAAAACGCATTTAGCGAGAGAGAGTGTTTGTGACTTGGGCTGATGTGTTTCATATACTCACACTACCAAAAACATCTTCCAGAGTAATTTTCAGATCTCTACTGAGTGAGATGGGGGAAGTCCTCTGTCAGTGAGTGCTAGAATGCCAGACAGCCTAGCTATCATAAAGCAGACTAAAGTACATCTGGATAATGAGTTTTTAGCTGTGTGGCTCTCACTGCAACAGGAAGAGGTGGTTTACCTAAACCATTATGCTGAATGTTCAAAGCAAGGATTTACCTAGAACATGCAACACCTCTCTCACTCACCCACAAAGGCAGCATGCCCTGGAGGGCAGCAAAGGCAGAGATTTAACCTTCAGAAGGTTTCTCATAGCTGAATTTGCTCCCACCCTTTTCTTCATTTTCAGTTGCAAATTGCAGAGAGCTTCTCAGTGCTGGAAAATGTTTCTGCTAAGTTTTAGCCCAGTAGCGCCCTCCCAGCCTCTGAACACACACACGGTAACACACAGCTCTTACCAGTGGGAAAGGGCCTCTTCATTTTTTGCTGAGTGTAAATCTTCCAGCATCACCTCACCTGTGTCTGTTGTAAGAGAAACGAAACAGATAGCAGGGGAAAGGAATAATATATCTAACACTGGTTTCTTCTCTCATAGGCTTTTGCATTTGCCACAGTGTCACTTTGAGAAGAGCAGCCTGAGCACAAACCCACTTCACGGGTGGAAGATGAACTTAATTTTCTGCTTTGCCCCCAGCACTTCCCACCAAAACTGTTGCTTTTTACTACAAAAGCATTGACTGCAGTGAAAGAACAAGGTAAAATTTAGATGACAGAAAATGGTGTGAGACACCCCATTTGCTACTTAGATTCCTGCTGCTGGTCTGAGAGCAGATACTCACCTAAACCTGAAGCCACAAATTGAAGGAAAAGGCACATGGCTTCAGCACAGCCCTTTAGAAATAAGCATTAAAGATCACAGCTTCACCCAGCACCAACCACAGCACCATATAATGGGTGCAAGTCCTCTGTATAAGGTGACTTGGACATATGGAAAACCAGTCTGAAGCTCTGTTTTTCTGTTTTAATTAGCATCTGCTTCTCAGCTGGTCCATGTCAACCCTCACAGCCAAGAATGAGATACTCCAGCATCTGGAGACAGATGTCTCAGCTAACCAGTGCACAAAACATCCAGTCTCTGGCAAATGTAGCTGAAAGCAGCCTGTGCCATGAACACCCAACTCCTGCCAGCCCTGCCCCTGTCTGCCCAGGGGAAAGGCACAAAACGCAGACATTTAGTGGTGTAGCAGAGAAGGAGCTGGCTGACAAGTGCTCTACTCCCAGGTCCAAGTGTTGGCTCAAATCTCAGACAAACTTTTCTTAAGTAGGGATATCTGCAGGTCATGCATCACGTGCCTTTCAGGGAAAAACACACAGTGCAAACAAAAAGAGATCAGCTGATCTGCACAGAGCACTGGGGGAAAGCCACACAGCCAGCATGATTTATACTTCCTCTTCCAGAATGTGCCCTGGAGAGGTGCTCCGTGGCCACATGTTACAGCCTCCCCAGTGCCAGCTGGGCACGTCTCTTTGGCAAACTCCCTGCGCTCACACAGTCCTGCCAGGGATGGCTGGTAGCCTGTAGGGAGCCGGATCTCCTCCTTCCAGGAGAGCTGCCAGCAGCAATCCCACCTGCCATGGCAGGTCAGTGACAGCAGAAGGGGCTGTGGGAGGTCAGGTTTTGATTAAGGTGTGCCAGGGAAGAGGTCTGAATGTGTGATGCTAGGGAGGGGACATGAAAAAAGCTGGTGGAGAAAATTTCTCCCCTGTCCAGCTGAGGTCCAGATCCCTCCCCAGACCAGCTCTGAGCAGCTCCCAAGACATGGGTGCCTGTTCAGCACTGCTCCTTCTCTCTCCTACCTTGTCCAGCATGGAAGGTAGCCCAGCTTCTCTGGTGCCTGGACACCCTACTAAGGACTCCACACTGCTGATAACCCCACCTGATCCCTGCCAACAAAACAGTAAGGCACAAAGGGTGCTTACCGTGTCTTAAGGATGCACTTGAGAGTTGTTCTTGTTCAGACAGCTGAGGAGCTCCACAGAAATCTCACAAGATCCAGGACTCACAAGGCTGATCAAATATAGTAATATTCTTGTTTTGCTAGTGCTTGCAAAAACAATAGGATGATATAACCACTTCCAAATTTAGGAATGCCAGTATCCTTCACATTGCTTATAATTCTTTTTTTTCGGAACATAAATCCTTTGGGCCAGTTCTAATGTGGATGTGATAGTTACTGTATTAACGCTATGAGGCCCTGTGGCCTTGGGTTTTCTTCCCAGCCACCCCAGAAATGACCACAGGGCCAGCTGTAACTCTGTGATCCACACCACAGGAATCACATGCAGCACCGGAGACTGAAATGTACAGTCATTTTCCAGTGTGAGTTTAACAATAAGGGCGTGCAGCTCACCCAGACAAGTGCATTTTCCTTCACACCTTGGAAAAGAGGACAGAACAGCACATCAGGGGACCAGACATTCTTAAAAATTAGATCACTATCCCACACATGCAATACAAGAAGTACAAAGTAAACCAAAAGCAATAACCAGGAAATTCATTGCTGCTTTGGTGCTCTAGAACTAAGTAGTACGACATGAGAATTGCCACTCTCCTTGTTTTGATCTGTTCAACAGTGCTGAAGCAGGAGAGATTTACCTTTCTCACGTGGCTGCCCTCTGCCAAGCAGAAATATTGTTTTATCTGGCATCAAGTACACAACTGAAAGCACTGTGGACTCGCCCTGCAAGGCTTGAACCAACCTGCTCAGACTCTGCCAGTCCAAGTCTGTTTGGGAGGGCGCACTGTGTCCTGGCAGCTTCCTGGTGCTTCTGGGCTGTTGGAGCAGCTTGGTACCTGACCAGGCATGGTCCTGTCCCACCACAGGAGGCAAAGGGAAAACAACCCAGTTTAAGCCCTCAGAGCATGTTCTGGCAAGTCAGCGGGAACCCATGGTGGGCTCACATCCCACCTGGGTCAGTGTGTGGCACCAGCTGAGCCAGCAAAACACGGAGCCAGCGCTGGTGTCCCAGGAAAGTGCTCCTGAACTTCTGTTGGGGATCGCTGCTGAACAGAACACCCTGAACAGGGCCCTGGGGTTGTGGGACGGATCCCGCAGGAGATCCTGCACCCCCATCTAGTGGCCTCAGCTGTCCCTGTAACACCAAAGGCAGGAGGGAATGTACTACGAGGACATCCAGGGCTTGCAAGAAGCTCACCGGCTGCACAATGCGGGTGAGTAAAGAGTGACAACGCACATCACAGCAGCTGGGATTCCCTCCTGTCATCCTGGGTGTGCTTCATCTCACCAGCTTCAGATGTCTGTACTGTAAGAGATCATGCCAGGTTCTTTGCAGTCTACAGAACAGAACTGAAAATGTTTAGGGTTTGATTAATTTCATCCTAAAGTAGACATTCTAAAGTGTGCTGTGAATCACACTTTAGAGAGACCTCTCTCTTTCCCCTGACTATTGGAGGATGAGTAACTAATTGAAATGTTAGCATCTACACGGTGGATGTCTGCAATTATGGAGACAGATCGTATTTTGTCTTATGACATCTTATTGAATTAAATAAAATACAAATCTTGTTGACATTCATCTTTCTCATGGGTGTCAACAAGAGATCTGAGATTGCCTGGTTAAGTAACTCTCTAACAGTGCTGTCAGAGTTGTGTATGAACATATTCAGCAGAACACCATTCTCCATCCAAATGCAAAATGAAACTCACTTCTGGTTAATGCCATTGCAAAGCTCCTAATGTCTGGTTTTGAACACTCAGCCCCTGCCACACATGAATACTCACATGAGTGAAATTTTACAGGCAATGGTTCTGGCATAGTTTCCTGTGGCATGGAAATCATTCTCTTTGCACCCCATTACCTCCAAGCAGCACTGAGATAAAGAATAAAAGATAAGACTAAAACTTCCCAGAGAGCTCACCAGCTTTGTTCTTCCTCCACTGCAGCATCGTATCTCTGACCAAGTGACCTCCTTGTCTGAGTGAACACAGTGGTGCTGTCTCGAAGACAACGGGACTATCAGGAGCAGTCAAAAGATCTGAGCTGAGCAGCAGGTGGGATGAGGGATGTCCTAGAGGTCCCTTCCACACTGAGTCTTTGGGTGATTAGTGATGACAGCCAGGGCTAGGGCAATGGTGAACACAAGGTCTGAGACACCAGAAGGGGCAACAGGCTGGGCCTGCACTTGGGACAAGGGGAAGGTGCTGGTAAGCAGGATCTGTTTCCATTTATTCCGCCCAGGCTCCAGGTGAGGAGAAGAACTGGGGATAGTTTTGGAGGGACAGGGCCAAGGAAGGAAGACAAAAGAAGTTGTGCCAACCTTGTCTGCAGAGCCTGGAGAGACTCCCAGCAGCCCTGTCCTGCAGTACGCATGTGCAGGGAGTCAGGGAAGTGCCCCACTCTCCTCCTCGCTGGCCCCAGGCAGCTGCCGGTGGTCCATGCACACGTGGCTGCATGGTGGTTCATGTTTTCAGCCTGAAGGAACACAGCAGAGAACACCAGCTCTCCCTCACAGCAGGAATTGCTTAGGCAGGAGAAACATGCAGAGAAAATGAATTACTGGACAGCTTGATTAAGAGAACATCATTCAGCTTTGGGAGCCCAGTGAGCAAAACCGGTTCTGATTTTTCTGCTTGAGTCTGCCCATGGCCTCCTGGCTTTTGCTTTACATTGACTGTGTCAGAACCCACCATAAGAGCTGAGCAGGCCCTTAAACACCAGAGCACTTGGCCTCTTCCAGCCCAGGAAGATGGGTCCTGCCTCCTCATGAGGCTTTTCATACCTTTCTCCACTCTCCTCTTAATGAGACTGATACTGTCTGCCCAGGCCTGCCAGTTTCTTCAGCCCCTCTCCTGTACTCACAAAATCTAAATAAAGCAAAAGCATCAGCCATCTCTGACACCAAAATAGCTTGGGCACCAGCTACTCTTTGGTGAGACTCAATGCCAAGTCCTGTCAGAGGACTCAACAAACTACTCCCCCCTGTAAGGGCTTTTTGCTTACTGTTCCCTCTTCCTGCATCTTGGACAGAAATTATACCAAGGCGACTTCTCCTAAATGAAAAAGAATGACAGTATTCAGACAAAGGAGATTCAGGCCCGGATCTCCAGTGGGAAAACCAGCCTGCCTTTGAGCCTCTCAGAGTCTTTACCAGGCAAACTCGAGGCAGCAAAGGGCTGGTGGGGAGGATGCCAGAGCAAGTGTCACACATTTTTTCTGGTGGCAAAGCTCTCTGGGTGGCTTATCCTCATCTCATCAGCTGTGCCAATGCAAGTGTTTATGAGACTGCTGTAAACCTGGTGTCCTGGGGTGACTTTATGATGTGTATCCCCTATCATCGCTCTATGCCCAGACATGAGTCCTGTGCCTTTCTGTGCCTTTGAAACTGGGTGCAAGAGAGAGAGAGAAAAAAAGGTCAGACAAATCTTTCAAAGCAGCCTGTGCTTCAAGGTCACTACTCCTCTGCATTCTTCTGCTGTGGGGACAAGAGCGGAGGAAGCACCATTCCTGCTTTTCAGCCAGTTGTTCTTTGGCTCTATTTCTTCAGAGAGAGAGACGGAGAGTGGTTTTTCTGGGACTTTGGTTTCTTTTTTCTTCTCTTCTGGACTTGTTCAGAACAGCAGAACATCAGAACCCCACCAAGGGACCTTCCACCGGCCTGGAGGGGGGCCCCCCACGCCGACTCAGCTCCGAGGAGGAGGAGAGAGACCGCACCCACAGAAGGACTCTAAAATCTTTCAGGTTCTCTCTCCAGAGCGAGAGATTTTATTATTTAGCATTATTATTCTTTACCTGTGTGTTTGTTAAATAAATAGTTTTTATTTTCTCTTTCACATTCCTCTGAGGAACTTTTTTTCCCCGAAGCTGGTGGGGGAGGGGCGGCTATAACCTGCCTTCCTTTGAGATGTTCCTTTTGGACGTTTCCCTGAATTTGGCCCAAACCTGCACACCTGGTTAGGTAGACACTCCAGGTTTTTCCAAAATCTCCTCCTAACAACTCCCAATTATTTCACTGATTCAATTTCATCAGTGCTATTGATCGGATGCAGAAGCACAGCCAGGGCAGGCATCAGAATCTCTTTAAGGGGGCCTTACCACAAGAGGAGACATACCACAGAGCTGTTCTCACAGCGCTGTGGCACAGCAGGAGGCAAAGCATTTGCATCTCCAGACACCACAGACGAATCTGTCTATTTTTAAAGCTGCTTTTCTCAGCTGTGAGCCTCTCTAGTCATAGGTTGTCATGGCTGCCAAAAAGATAGCTTCTATAGAGAATGAGAAGTAGGAATTATAGCTGAGCTGAAATGCAGAAAAACTTGCCAAAGAAAGCAAAACACAAGGCGTTTCAGGATAGCCCTCCCTTTTTTTTTTTTTTGTGCACTCTTTGTGTTTTCATCAAGTATTTCTTTCTTCCCTTTTAATTCATAAAATTCACTTCTGTATTCCCATCATCAGATTTCTCTACACAACCATGATGACTACAGTTTTAGTTTCCACCTGCAGGGAAATACATGGCTACATTTATCCAAAGTATCTTTCTTATTCAATTAAATTTACAAATTCATACCTTTGGTACATTATGGCAATCCTGTGCGCTGCTGTCATCTCTATCAAAACTTACTCACCTGCCTGTAAGAGTCCATATCTAGGTAGTACTTGTCTTATGGCCTGAAGTAAACAATAAAAAATGTACTTCCTTTTGACAGCTTTAGGACAGAACAGTGCAGCTGTGACAGAACTTAAAGATGATGGATTAGTTTAGTAAAGTAAGTCAGACACCATACAAACCCCACACTTGTAGAGAGAATTTGCTTTCAACACTGACCAGATCTATGTCATCTAGGGCATGCTTTTTGTTAAGATTCAGCATAACAATGTTTCCAAACTAGTAAAAAGCCAATTTCTGTTTTTGCCATTTCAACACTCCTTACATCTAGCCCAGGCTGATGGTGAGCCTTTTGTTTAATCAAGACTTCCACTTTATTTTTGCAGGCAAACCTAAGACCAGGCAACTTTGTGGTTAAAAGTAACAGCTTTGCACAAAACCAGTAAACCCGATGATTTTAAACTTTCAGGTAAATCAGAGCAGCTCAAATGTTGTAGCAGAAGAAAAATAAGGATTGAAATAGAAAGGTGTATGCGATTTGTTCACAAGTTAAGAGGGCTGGTTTCTATCCTCAAGATTAATCTTCTAGGATCCTGTTTTATTTTAGGAATCCAGAACAACTGATTCATGATGACTCTTTCCAATCTTTTCTTACACAGACCAAATCCAGAATCCTATCTATATAGGAATACAGTGCTTCTGTCTTAAAACTTCCTCTATTCCTCAGTACCCACTTCAGCTGTGGAATAATTTATTTATTGTTTAATGACAGTAGCCCAAGAGCCAGAAGGAAATGCTGTCTTCAGTCAGCCCTGCTAGCCCCTGCAATGCACACACAGCAGGTGGCTAGTGGGAAGATGCTGTTCTTTCTCTCCAAGCACCACCTACTGTCAGTCCTTACACCATATTCCTCCTGAGCACCCACTTCCTGCACCTAATAATCGGGGCTGGCAGGATTCATACATTCTCCTGCTATCCAGGTGAGCTTCTCACACAGACCTTTAAAAAAGTTGAAACTGCATAGAGTATTGCAGAAAGAGGATGGGAAACACATCAAAGTTCAGATGCCTCAGACAGCTGTGTCACACAGCCAGCTGCCTTAGGTATGTGGGTCCTGTCACCACATCAGTCCTGCCCTAGCACATTGCTTCAACAAGGGAGAAAAAAGGCACAGGGAACTTCTTTGGCGGCAGGAGTCCCAGGAGAGAACAGCCTAGCTTCTAATTACTTTTTTCTGTCAAAAATAATTCTGCTGCTTTTGACCCTGGGACAGAGCAGAGAAGGAAAGAAAACTGACCTGATGTGCTTACTTAGGCGTATGCTTTTTTTTTTTTTTTTTTTTTTTNTTTTTTTTTTTTGCTATTTTCTTCATTACAAACACAAGGGATGCTGTCCCAACTTTCTCAATCAAGCTATTTCTCTTGTGGGCAGGATTTCTGAGTGTTTCTGAAGATAGCATCAGAAACATATGCTACAGACAGACAGAAGATAAGAGGCTAAGCAAGTACCGGAAGCCCAGTTTTAACACAACCCACCCACCAAACATGCAAAGTTATGCTGCAAAAAGCAGCTTTCAAAGATTTCCTATTGACTTAAGGTAAGACATGTTAACAGGAGAAGAAAATTATCATATACACCAGATGAGACTGAGTGAAAAAGAGACAGAGCTGGAAATGGTGTTACAGTAATTTTGCATTTAACTCAGCTCATTTCTTACAAACCTTGTGTCAGTTTCCTGACTATCTCATTTTATGTAAATTTTATGTAAAATTTACTCATTTTATGTAAAATTTTGTTTTCAAAACAAGGTTTATGGTTCCTCAGCAAAAATCCCCATTTACACAATTGTGGTCAAGTTCACCTTCACCACGACACTGGTGATGTGTCTTCCATAATCTGTTCTTTTGCTCCTGGATGTGGTTTATCTGTTAAACCACTTCCGTCACTCAGCTCGAGGTGCCTGCAGCAGATCGTCCCCAGAAGCTTCTCGGAAACGCACGCCTGGGTTGCGGTGACAGACACCCGCTGCAGCAGAAGGAGTTACCTTCAACATAAGTTGAATGAACACACCCTGAATGCTGGTCAACAGCTTGCCAGCCCGGAGGGGCTGTTGTTGCCCATCCTCCCCGGAAACGCTCCCCGAGAGAATCAGTGCGTGCAGCTTGTCACACAACATCTCAGAGACAGAGCTCCATGCACAGGATTATCCAGAGAGGACTGGTAAACTCCAGGAGTCTGACCTGCACAGACCTCAGCACGTCCAAGGTTTTGTCACGGAACAGGTCCTAATAAGAAAGGTGGTGGTTCCATAGGTCTGTGAGCCTGTCAACAGACATGCAGGGTGCTGTGGGCTCAGCTCGTTCCTCCTGTATTTTCAACACTGTCTCAGCTCAGTTACTGCGCAGTATCACAAGGAACCAGTTCAAGATGCTGACCTAGCTGAGCGACCTTTCTTTGCTAAGGTAGTTTATGGCTGGCTCAGGTGCCCAGTCTGGTTCACTGCAGAGTCCCATGGGTGCAATGCTGAAAAGAAAAGGGGTGGATGGAGATGGGAGGAGGAGCAAGGACGGGACTTGGTAGTTTACACTCACAAGGATCTCCATCCATGGTCGCACTCTGAACAGCAGATGCTGTGCCAAGAGGCATGCTGGTGGCCACTGTGAATTTAAAAAGACTTCAAACATGGACACCGTTTTCAGAAATAAACCATTTCTTTTAATTGGCAAGTAGAACACGCATTACAGGTCATTAGTATTTTATAAACAATATTAAGTTACAAATACATGTGAAAAATTGCAGTTCATGGCAGCTAAAAGCTTGGAGTCCAAAATGCATCTTTGCAATGCTTCATTACTTCCCTTTCCCCAGTCTGCTGCGTGAAGATGAATAAAAGATCATTTATCGTCTACTAGAAGGTGGTCTACTATATATTTAAACAAAACCAAAACTTAATTCCTAAGAACATCACTAACAAACAGAGGCATTCAAAGTACTCTAGCCTTCTTAAATCATGTCAGATGCAATGAGGACACAGTTAAGAATTACTCTTTAACACTTGAAGCAAAGACACAGACATCTTCACATTAAACTGATCAATGCTTTCTGATTCAACTCAGCTTAAAACCTGTACTAGCTTCTACCCCACAGAGGCCTAAAGTCCATCATGCAGGCTTCCAAGCCATCAAAGCTAGATGTTTGTATATCAGACCCTTACACAGAGAAAAATTATGGTGTACAACTAAACAGCATACATAAATATGCATTTAATATTTAGAAGACCTTTATTCCTCTTCTTTTGTTGGTATTAGTGAGATACACAGCTCATTCCATTTTTACTACACTCATAAAATTAAGAAGTTATCATTATGCATGTTAATACACTAAATATTGTTTAACAAGTCTCTTTTAAAAAGTATTTAAAAACATTTTTGGAAAAGTAGAAATCTATTTTCCAGAAAAGCAAGTGGTACTAGGATAGCATGGACTCCAGTGCATAAACATCCTTTCAGAGAAAACCCGTCTTGACAGCTTTTGTGCCTGGGAATCAGCATGTCTCAGCTGCCAGGTTCATATTCTATTTGTCCTTCTCACTGTGGTGATAAAAGGTCATCAAAACCAGCTTACCTTGCCTTTCAGTTGGCAGACTTTCAAAGATTACCATTCACTGAACTGTGTAAGAGAGACAAGTAACTCTGACATGAGTTCATTTCTCTCTGACTCATATTTATGAGAGTCAGTTTTATTATACTGCTGAGATTGCATCTTCAAATCCAAAGTCTGCTGAATGTGCCTGGAGAAATGACTTCGTATCTCAAAAATATCGAGTACCATTCAGATTTGAATTTCTATTAAAAACTGTGCACAGTTAGCAAAAATTATGCTGCTGTAAAAACAAAAGGCCTGCTCCTTGGCCTGCTCAGAATACAAGCTACAACACAGATGATTACACCGGAGGGATTTTTCTCTGCTTCTTTTCTAAATGCAGGCATTAAAAGTGTTACTAAGCTTTTCCTAAGAGAGCACGCAGGGGGTGTGGCATAATATACATTAATCAGGAACAAAAAACAGTAACAAACAACCATTCTAGAAAATGCTGCGTATTAGCAGCATGCTTGGTTTCCAAAACATAAGGAATTGCATGGGAGTTGTCAAGATGAAGTCCACACACCTTGATCATTGAACTGATCACTAGATTCCAAGAAACCAAAGCAAATTTAAAAATACACATGACAACTGCCTAGAAGGCAGGGTTTTATCATCTGTCAATAACCAGATGAATAAAGTGCATAGCAACTATTATAACAGTTTCTTGAAAAGAGAATACGTTTACCAAGTCTCAAAGTTTGTAAGCTTGACACTTATCCATACATTTTGCTACATGTGTGGCTTCCCTTTTGTTTTGCTATTTAGCATCACTGATCAACCCTTCAGCACTGTCCTGTGATTTCCTTTGCACTTCATATGGAATGTGCTGAGATCTCTGACTGTTGCCTGATGTATGTCTGGAAACTCTTGTCACCAATGGGATGTTCTCTAAAAGAAAAGAAAACAACCAGGATTATACATAGAGCTTTCTGTCAGGACATAAAAATGTCAGAACAGAAAGGGGAACACACAAGAACTTTTTTCCTAAATTTGATTTTCAAAGTTGTAATTGTAATGATAATGCTGCATTTCACTTGAGCTAATTCACTTGACTGAATTGATCCTCTTTTTTGTCAGCCATATGCAGAATGCTTTATTTATGTGTACACACAAAATACAGTCATGTGGCTGTGTCAGCTACTCTTTCCATTTTTAAACCAACACTCCAAGATAAGCTGGTAAACACATGTATCTTCTGCTATTAACTGCTCAGCTCACCAGCATGGGTTCAAAATTTAAAACCAACAATATAACAAACCCACATTTCGATTTTATGAATGGAGCTGCATTAAAAGGAAGCATTAAAAAATTCTTTACAGTCCTTTAAAATATTGTGGTATCAATCCTAAGTCACAGTGCTACTCTGTATGTATTTGCAAAATCTTTTTTGGACAAAATATGGTGAAAGCCAGAGCATAAGCAAGGGAAATACCATTTTCCAGGACTGTTCCCCTGTCTGTACAACCCATTGTACTTACTGGCTTCCATACTTTGTCTTCTTAAATTTATCCCTCTTATACTGAGCATGCTCTTGCTCTAAAGTTCCAACACCTTCAATAATCAGCCTTAGTGTTTTATATGTCTCCTTAGGGTCATCGATGATGAATGTAGAATACTCTTCCTCTTCAGGTCCATCATACACAGATTTGCTCCCACAGGCCTCTGGAGAAAAAAAATAAAGTACAGGAATAGATATCAGGCAGGGGGAAAAAGCAGGAAAGCAGACTGAAAGTATTCAGGCTGGGTTCATACAGTTTCTTGGTTTGCTTCTGTATGACCACCACAGAACTGTGGCTGACATCAACAGCAGAAGCTCCCTGTCCTTTTGCTGGGCTGTTGGGAGGCACAGAGGCTGTCCCATGCTCGTTCCCTCCTCCTTGTCTTGTACGGAAAGGCCAGCAAGCGTGGCAGCTGCTCCTGGCTTGGTGGGAAGCTGTCCTTTACTGCACAGGCAATGCTCTAATCTCAAATGCCACTATCTGCACCCCATGCACACATTTCGGAAACTCTGACACAGGCCTGCCTCTGCCACTGTGCTGCAGGGTTGGCCTGCACAAAGTCAAGTATTCACTTGTTGGGACAGGTTCCAACCCAGCAAGTACAGGCTGAATTAAAAAACGTTACAGGCTGAAGTAGTCATGTTTTACCACATTACCCCTAAAAGATTCATACAATAAGCATAAGCAGAATATGCCGTGACTACTGCTTGGCTGCCTGCTTTATGACATACCCAAAGGGGCAAGTTATACTTCTATACCTTCTGATATTAACAGGGAGCCTTCCTGACTAAGAGATCTGGACACTGACTACACATGAACATCCACAACGTATTTCCCATGCAATCTACTCCTGCACTGTAGTGGAGCGTATTAGAAGGGGAAAGAAGGGGAAAGAGGATTTTACTTTGTCTCTCCTTCTAGCTTTACTGCTGTCCCAATCTCAGCTTTCAAATTCCCTTCCCCTTGCTGCACTGTCTGTGCCAGACCTGCGTCCTTTTCCCCAACACCGAAACTCGATGCTGGCTCTGGCAGCGAGGATTCGGAACAGGGGAAAGCTGGGCACCAGCTCAGACAGCTCGGAAGTGGTGAGGATCTTGAGTTTGCAATTGCACAGCAGCCAGGAACAGATTAAAGTGCTTTCCAGTCTGTGTGTTTGACACCACTGGCTTATCTCATATTATAAAATAAAGTCCTATTTAAAGATCAGTGCCACAGTGAAGGCTTCCCCGCCACTCCCTGTGCTAAACTGGGATTTCAAGTCTGGCACTGTGTACACCGGATACTTCTCTTGGCATGCCTACTAGTACCAACTTCCTCTGCTGTCTCTTCTTTCTCTTGTCCTTTCCATCACATCTCTGCTTCCCTCAGCTCCTGAAGGTTTCCCAGCCAAAACTCCACTTTTCAACATTTCACAGGCATCCACAGGTCGTCCTCGGGGGGTAATTCTGAAAGAGCCTTCCCAAAGAAACCATCTGTATCCAGCCTGTTCTTAGGATCTGAATCTGGGAATGTGCACATGACTTCTGGTAACACAAAACCATACTCCACTGAAACCTCAACTTTGCTGGTGCTTCTTGTCAGGATCAGTAAAACTCTGGTTCAGTGCTGGCTCTGATTTGTCAGTTCAGAGCATCCAAGCAACGCCCTGTGCCTATGCTATTTTAGAATTATGTGGTTAAGACCATATTTCAAACAACCGTTATTACACAAAGAACTTTTTACAGACCATGAGACTGCACCAAAAATAATATACACAACTGCGTCAAGACGGCAGAAGGGGAAACAAGTGAAATAAAGGCCACTGTGTTCTAGGATGTGATTTGCAAGGCTGGTCAAGCCAGAACATGCAACTTTTCACAGGTATTTTTGCCTTGGTAAGTGAACTGGAGATGCAATGATCTTTAATGCTCACCTTGCATTTTCTCCAATTTTGGCATATACAAGTTGAAAAGAGAGTAGATGCGCTCAGTTTCTCTATCTCCATCTATATCCAGTTGTATATTTGCTGGCAGGCCTCTGTAAGGCATCAGGAAGAGAGGTAAAAGTTATATGCTTAACAGTGTATTATGGCACATAAAGCACCTAACAAGAAAAACAGAGTAAAAGTTTACTCTGAAAGCCAACAGATTATGTGTAACAGAGCTCAAAACTGTCCATTTTTTCCCAAAGGAAGAAGACAAGTTCAAACTTCTTTATGCCTCTATTTATCCAGCATACTTGCACTGACTTGAAAGAGAAGACTGTATCAGTACCCAGACATTTTGGTGAATTAGTCTGCTACAACCAGATGGAGGAGCCAAAGCATTGAACTTCCAACCACACAGGTCTTGTATTCTAACTACCCCTACAGTCTTTTTACTTCTCTCAGTTTAGACGAAAATGGCTTCCTACAAACCAAACAGTACATCTTCATTCAAGAGAGAGCATGAGTAGCCCCCTGAAAAGATCAGTTTAGAATTAAATCTATCAGCAGATGAGTGCTTCGGGAATCTGCAAAAAAGATATTGAAAGGATTTCTTACATTTTTATTAATGACAGATGATCAAAATCAAAGTATTTTATCCCACAGTCAACTCTTATCACCGTCTTTAACTCTAAAAAGTCAACATTTTGATCAACACATGCAGAATCAGGAATACCAATAGATGGCCTTTGAACACCTGTACACCTGGCAAATCTTGGTTAACTGTGCACCTGCAAGTCACACTGCAGAGACACACATACCCATGGCAGTACCTACACCGATGGCATGTGGAAACCCTTACCCTGTGCAGGGTGTGCAGCCAGGGGTATTATCTGCAGTAGCTTTACAGCAAAGCCAGTGGCCATTAAGATAGGCCGAGGGATGGTAGACTGTGAGGCGCTTCTTGTTGCACTGGCTAACTTTGGTGAGGATATCAATCCAGTCCTTGGCCTCCACACAATTATTTGCTTGGATATACAGGACTCTCCTTTCAGGCTGGATCACCTGGAACATCTGCAAATAAACCACAGAATAAAGCACCAGAATTAGTCAGTGAACCTAAGACTAGACTTGGAGTGAAGAATTATTGCAGGAAAAACACAGCATACTAAAAGAATGGACCGATAAATACATTCTAACACAAAACCAAGCAGCAAGTGTGACCTTAAAAGAACAAGACCTTTCACCTGGTACAAGCAGTAAGATACCATTCCCACAGGAGATGATTTACAAATAGCTAATATCAGCTTGCTGCTTGGATCTCAACAAGATTTGTTGTCAGCCTCAGGGAAGCAATTTCAGTAATGCTGCAACTCCAAGTTTTGGAAGGCTGACAGAGGAACCCAGTGCCGGCCTGAAAGGAAACGCTCGTCAGCAGGAGGCAGAAAAGAGAAAAACGAGAGTTTGGATCCAGCCTTAGTGACAGCTTTGCTTTAATACTGCCATTCCTCTAGTCCTTTTAATACCTGTTTCAGCATGACCCTTGCCTTTTAGTAACTTCCATACTTCTGCACTCAACTACAATTGCTCTTAGAAAATCATAGAAATACTGTTTCTCTTTGATTAACATCAGGTGGTTTAAATAATTACATATTAATTCTGCATCATGGCTTGGCCACAGAAAATCTAAACTAAAGCTCTCCTGCCTGTTCAAAACAGCTTGCAACCTATAAAGGTATTTATTTTCCTCCTCTTGAAGAAAGAGATTTTTGATGCACAGCCTTATGGCTTGATTACACTGATGATGCACTGATCAAGCTCAAGTTAGTGATCCTAGCTGCAAATTTTGGAAAGGCAAATTTCCTTCATTTCCTCTAGCTTCTGCAAATACTTAATTTTAGTGCATTTTCTTCTCTTTCAGGTATGCCTAAATTATCTTTCTCCCCTCTACTTTTTCATTTGATTATTCAAATCATTAGACATTACATTGCCCATATCATATGGCATACAATTTTCCAAACAGCGGGTTTTGCTATGCTGTTTTAAAAAGAAAACCAGAGAGGTGCAAACACACACACAAAAAAAAGACCAACAAAAAACATACAAACGAACCAATCAATAACAACAGATCAGACCCAACAAAATTAAAATTTGCCTTTGTTTGTTACATAGACCTGAAATATTGGCTTGAATTCTGCACCTGGTTGGGAGAATGTTGCAGACCAGTACCAAGCACAGTCCTTTCTTCCTTTGTGACACTTTTAGATGTGCATTATTCCAAAAAGCAAAGGGAAAACTCAAACAACCGTTTCCCTGGATCTAGTATCCCTGTTGGTATTGGACAATAATTAGAAAGGCACAATACACAATGGCAGCTTAGGAGCTGCTTGGTGGGATCAGTCCAACAGTACCAACTACACACCAAAGAGTCCTTTTAATAAAACTCTTCAGGGCATAACTGTCAATTTGAGTCTGGGAAACAGGGAAGGAAGGAAGAAAAAGGAAGACAGGAGGGCGTAGTTCAACCCTCTATTAACACAAAATTACAGGGAAAAGAATTTTAATGTCCTGCTGGGGTAAATGGAGCCTCCTGCATCACAACAAAGGAACAGATTTAAGGAGTATGGCTTTGCATAAGAGGATACCAACCAAAGTGATCCAACATATGGCAATGCTTACTGAGGAGCCCACAACTAAGCCAAGAATTCCAAGTGGCTGCAAGACCTTTACACTACCAAAACCAGTTGCCTCTCAAACAACGCAGAAGACCCAAAGAGTACTTTAAGCCATCCTCACATTCCCCAAACTGTGTTTAAGAATGATGAAGGCTACTGGCCCTACTGCCAGACAGGCAGATTTATGATGAGTGAGAAAGGCACACTTGCTGCAATTCAGAGCACAGATACACAGAGAGTATTTATACAAAATGTGAATTTTTATCACACTTAGCACCCATGAGGGAGTATCCATTGCAAATACATCTGCTGTGGTGTTCTGAGAATTCTGATCTTGCTGCAGTAATCTATTTATATACAGCAAGAAAAATAGGAATATATTAGCACAAGAAGGTGGTAACAGTATTTTCTACTGTTTATGGAAGACTGAATCTTACTTTCTGGACTGGATGTAGTCGCCTCGATTTTCCAGGTAATACTGAATTTAAGCAACCAAAATCGCACAGTGTTTTTGATGTTAACAATAAAGATGTATTTTTCCTATAATGAATCTTCACAATACAGACATATTTTGGATGCTCAGTCTGGCTAAGTAGACTCAGCATTAAGTTACAGAATTATAGCTCAGCTCCTTTCCACAGACAGTGAGTTTTATCTCAACTGTGTGGCTGCTTTCAGTTCAATCAAGTTAGTTTGCAGAGTGCAGTTGGCAACAGTTCATCACATGTTACAGCTGCCTTCTGATAGCTTAAATTATTTTGCAAGGTTGGTTGGTTTTTGCCTATGTAGTAGAGTTATAAACACCAGAGCAAATTACAGTACAATTGAGATGTGTTCTGGAAGCAGATGGAACTGAAACTTACTCCGTGTTTTAGCACAGCGAGAGAGATGCTACCAAAATAATACCTGAAACTGGGAAATACTGAGGAGTCTAGAATTGTATTTCACTTTTAACAAAGAGCTGTTTGAGGAACCTAATGTCTAGGGCAGGTTTGAGCACTGCCCTGCATGGTGCTCACAAGCAGTGTAGATGGCAGGAAAGACTTAAAGGCAGAAAAAGATAAAAGTCACAACTATTTATGTGTATAAATAAATCTGTAGTAGATGCATGTTAAGAACTGGGAAAACAACTGAGGTCTTTTTTTGTTTAATTTTAAATACAGTTTTTTAAGGTCTGGACTCAGCTTTACAGGCAGAGGTGTATGAAAAAGTTCCCAACATCACCCAAACTGATGAAGTCTGTTCTTACACAATACAGAAGTTGGCAATAGTGTTCCATGCATGAGAAATACAGCTGTATTTTATTCCCTAATGTGGCAATCAAAATGGTAAGCCATACTAGCACAGCACAGATGTTGTTTTGGTACATAACCTAACCCAAATTAAATATAAATATACAAATACATATATATATATGTACTTTCATTAACCAATAAAGAAACATAATCGCTAATAAAGGAGTTGTGATCCTTCACAATCATAAGCAGCGAGTTCCTTCCCACCAGAGAGGCCTGACAGAAAGGGCAGGGACTCGATCATCTTACCTGTGTGTGACCTTACAGAGCTGACAGCTGATCAGCAGCGCTCAGTACTGAGTGTGCTGCAGATCACGAAACCCAAAGACTGCTGACTGGGCTGTTAAGAATCTGAATGGGCTGTACTTTTGGAAACTCCTGCTACTATATACAGAACAAGCAGCTGTGGTTGTACATCTTTCAATAGAAATCCAATCCAGGTTACAAAAGGGAAAAAGGCGATTAGGCTGGTGGATCTGGAGCAGCCTAACAAATACATTAATGAAGATGACCTACTTACATTTTTCATTTTAAAGGATTCCTCCTCTAGTCTTTCCACTGCCAGAATGTTTTCAATTGGAATGCTACACAGAGGGTGATCACCTGCAGAACACACAGACACACAGATAATGAGCCACTTACTCATAGCTCATCTTCACCTTTTGCCCTTTTTCTAAGGGCTAATTCAGTTTCTTTTAAGATCATTTTGACTGCATAAGAAAAGAGGGAAAATCTTTCACTCAGCAGGGATTTGCTAGCATGGTCCTTAAGTATTATCTTAAGCACAATTCTGTTTTCAGCTGCACTACCTTACATTAGCAAACCTCTTAGAAACTGATTACTGCACCAGGACACAGTATATTTACTGCAAAGGTGACAATGAAATAAATCATTCCTGTCAGCTGAACTGAACTAGTGGTGATGCAAGACCTCAAAGTTGAGTGTGAAATAATGACTGGCATGATCTGAACATACTTCCTCATCTTTCTTACTCCCTATGTACTTACATGATGGAAGGAAGTGGTATTTGTTGTGTACTATTGAACAGACAGAAACAATTTGCAAAAAGCAAAATCCTTGCTATTAGGCAACATTAGGCGAACACATTTTGAAAGTTCAAAGATTGCAGGCAAATCCCTGTCTATTGCATCCGGTTGTGCTAACGCTACAGAATTTATGAGCACATGCTGAGATGCATCTGAGAATGTTCAATACAAACCCAAATCCCAGCTTAAGGTTTTTAAGTTTTGTTTCCTAGGACAATCTAGGTAACTGTGAAACCTACAGATGATGTTAATAATTGATATTAGACAAATATTATCAAATACTTTGCTAACTTACAGGGTACTGTGCTATCCAAGAAGCTTCTCTAACTGTCAAATGCAGACACTAAAAAAAGAGCAAGAACATACAGGCTGATAGACATGCCTGCACTGTGCCTTCTACAGTTACAGATCTAGATCTCAGTCTTCTCCTCCTACACAATCCTTATGTTTAATCTTTGCTTTAATGTATCAAAACAAGACTGGCAAACCTTTGTTACCTTTGCTTTTCTGGTAGGTAAACTCATGGTTTGTCAGGCGAAACCATCTCTTCTTGAAGTTTTTCATACCAAATCGTTTTCTTCCTTGCGCTCTCTTGATCATGAACCTAGTAAACAGGGCACCAATTGTTACAATACACCAGATTTTAAAGATACATACTTATGTATATGGATTTATATAAATATGTATATATATGCCTACAGATATACGTCATCACACTTGCAAAGCTTTAGGAGGGGACACAGAGTGTTTTCTAATTATTGAGGTCTTCTCTTGGCAAGGAAAAGAGTCACATTTGGATAGGTTTAGCACATCCATTAGTTAAGTCTGTCCTTTTTCCAGATCTAGATGAGGGGCAAGACATGTAACTTGATTTGTAGTTAGTTAACTGAGCTGCAGTTTGTGCCCTTTCTGCAGTTACAAATCCAGCTAAATGGTTTCCTAGTACAGCAGAAAAAAGGCAGAACACTGTTAGTACTGCTCTGCTAAGCTTGACCTGTTGACTCTACAAGCTTTATTTTCTTTTTTTTTAAAGCTGTGAGAAAGCTCAAAAGGTTTAGACTATATTTAATAATTAAAAGGCAGGTGTAAAGCCTCTGGAGCACAGCTACTGTACCCTTACATGCTTTAATCACTCTCAAGCTCTAGAAACAAAATCAGGATGTTCCACAGCCTCATTTGCAATTGCACATAGATACTGCAGTTGGAAATGCAATTTCAGTAACATACAAAGTGATCTCATGGTTGGAAGGTAGAGCACCCCCACCCCTTTTTTAGCAGATTAGAGGTGTTCATTTAGTGAGTTGTCAGTTTTATTTAATTTCAAACTTGAATGAGTTTACCGTGAAATTAGTTTACTGAGAAACTGTGATGCATCCACCACTTTCCTAACCACTAAATCAGTCCAAAAGCTTCAATGTGACTTTGGTGACTTCAGTGACTTCATACTGCTCAGCATCACTTTTGCTGGATAAAAATGCATGTGCATATGCAGTAGAGAGTTGATAACAGCTACTCTACACATTACGTTAGCTATTGTGCCAAATACAGAACTCTATAATGGAGTGGGTAAAAACTACTTACAACAGAGTAGTTTTTATCAAGTAGGAAGGCACTATACTGCACAAAGAGCACACAGAGAGAACAGCAAATGACTTGGTTGAAGATTTTTCAATAGCAGAGCTAAAATGATTAGAACAGATAATACTGTTTCTTGCTTCTGGTACCTTCAGTCACAAATAACTACAATATATCTGACCAAACCACAGGTCTGTTTAAAGTTCAAACAGAAACCCAAGTTCCTTCAGAGTTTAACTGTTTTGTAACCAGCTGGGCTGGTGCCTGCTGCTCATTCCAAGTTGTGTGGGCAAAAGCTAACAAAGACTGTCTACAGCAACAGATTATTTTTTTTAACTGGTTATTGTTACACATCTCTCATTCTTAAAATGATCAGACAGTTACTGTCTTGGTCCTTATTCTTGGAATACTTGAGAAATATTTAATAAAACCATGTGATTCAGGTCATCACCGGGCTCCTTGGCAGTGGCCCTCATAATTCCAGGTTAAGGCAAATTTCAAAGCAAGAACTGATATCTTGGGCAGGACAGTGCTCTTCAAGTTAGTTTCTAGTCCTCCTCATGCCAACACTTAAAGGTGACTTAAAATTGCAAATTCCTACGGAGCCTCCCGTCTTTGAAAAACGCAAACTCCATATGGCAGAGCTAAGAGCACATTTCTAATTAAATTCTTCATAGCTGACATAGCCAAGAGAAGAATGTGCTTTTATTTTCCAGAGATAGGTGAGAAGCATTCAAAGTCACAGAAGTTATAAGGTTAACTTCTTTGTTTCTAGCAATTGCAAAATGTATGAGAAGTCAGAGCAAACAGAAGCACAGAGGGAGAAAAAGTCCAAGATTAAACCCATTTCAGTACAAGGTGGTTGGAGACACTGTTTCTTCTCATGCTTATGGTAGACCTGAGTCTGGATCTGCCTTAGCCTTGCTTGGAAGTATCAACATGCCCTTTTCACCAACAAAAACAACCAGTTCTCCTTTTCATTCTCTTCCTTTTGGAAAGAACCAGGCAGGCAGCTGGTAAGTAGTGATGGCATGATTGATGTCAGCAAACCCAAGCGCCAATGAGTAATCTTTTCATTCAAAAGTACATATGCTATAGCTTTCCATTTGAGACTCTTAATAGGGGCAAAGACAGATTAAAAAAAGCAAAACTATTGCAAAGGCAAATAGAAACACCACTAAACAGCCATCCAATATGGAGAAGAATCAAATCAAAGGCTGTAAAAAGTCCCACAACAAAACATGGCAGTAATGCAAAATGTCAGAAAAAACCAGACTGCTGAAAGCCATTTCTTAACCTTGAGAATAATTTACATGAACACTACTTAAGAAATGCCTAGAAAATGTATGGTCTCTTAATCACTTCCAGTAAGTTCATCAGGATCCATACAGTGCTTTTTGGTGCCCCGCCTACAGATAAAAATCCTTTATTCTCTATTTACAGCAGGTTTTTGTTTTAAGGGGATTAAAAAAAAAAAAAGAGGTCAGTGTCAAGAAATGGGTAACTAAATGTTCTCTGCTGGGTTTACACAAGCATTTCAGGACGGTTAAACAGAGTACTTCCTCCCCGAAATTAAGTCAGACAAATCTACTGCTGCGAAGGACATGCTGTCAGCCAGTAGCTACAGCAAAGCAGCAACTGCCTCTACCATCTTACCTGCATGAACTATTACCATCAACTTTCTTTACTGTTAGTTTAAGAGTCCTTACAACAGCAGCCACAGGCCAAGCAAGAAAAGACAGAAAAAAATCAGACAGGAGCAAAAGAAAGACAGAGGCAGAAAAAATGTTTTATAGTTAGAGGGCAAATGTTACAAACTATAAGTTTATTTTGAAAACCAAAAGAACGATAAATGTACAGAATTAAAATAGACAAAATTGCTTCTAAGGACAGAGGTTTATCAGAAAAGTGAACTGTCAAGGTTAAATAGAAGGGGTAGTCATGTTTTCCCTGAAAATGTAGTTCTTGCATTACCTAAAGCGACCATGAAAGCTTACTTTCAAACAGTATTTGAGCTCACTGAGCTCTGACAAAAATTTGGTTTTTTTTTTTACATTCTTCCTCCCAGCTCAAAAAAGCTGTTTCTACAGTGCACTTTGATGATCTTAACAACTCAGTTTTGTAACAAAAAATGTCAGCAACTAGTATCTGAAACTAACAGAGCATATGGAACATGCTTCCCAAAAAAGGAAAAGGTACTAAAACTATAAACTGTTCCAAGTGCATGTCAAATTTTCCTCGAAATGGCCATGATAATAGTTAGCATATAAATCTTATAGGGCAGCAAAAGCAAATTCCATTTGCAGGCTTTGCCCTCATTAACTTATTCAGTATCTGTCTTCACAGTCTTCGCTGTCTTCACAGTGGAATTTTACAGCTTTTATTCACTGGAGTTCAGGAAGAAGACCCCAACTTCATTTTAGTACAATGCTGATTTAAGTTTATCCTGCCTTAGCTGAGCTAATTAAGTTCTACAGGCTTCTCTTTCCTCCACTTATTTCAGAACACATTTATATTAAGATGTTTAAATCAAATGAAAATATGTTCAAATCAGCTATAGCAACCACAGAGAGCAGAAATCACAACACAAGAATTTTTCTACATTCTTCTCTGAATGCATGAATGGAATAGGGGTGGCAGAAAAAGAGATGGCTGCCTTAGAATGGTAGTAAGCACACGAATAGAGGGTTTTGTTGCACATGCATACTTACCCTTCCTTAAGCAATATAGGTTGCTCTATGCTCTTGTGATCTCTTCTTCCTGAAGATGAAATTAGATCTAGAAACTAAAAGGTGAACAAAAAGCAGATGTAAAAATGACAGGACCACACTACCCAAATTAAAATCTTTCAACATTTGCACAGCACAGAGCGACAAGAGAGTATTTGTAAAAGTAGTTAAACAGAAGGTAATGGCAGAAGCTTGAGGAATTTGGGAGGTTTCCTGGGTTGTAACCTAAAAATAGCACAAAAGCTCTTAAGCAGTAGAACTGCAGATGCCCAATACTTCTTGTGCTTCTCCTTTGTTATATGGATCTTTCACTTCCTCTTGGACTAAGCAATTTTCATCACAGATCTGCAGCATTCTACGAAGTACACACATCTCAAAAGCTATAAGCAGCTTGTTAATCCAACCTAATTATTAACTAGAAATAGATGCAAAGAGATTTTACTACCGACATGCATATAATTTGATAAAAGTTTCTTGAATATTAGTTATCAGGAGACTGCTTTTCTCAACACACTTCTTGGTTTACCAGCAGTATGTATTGCTTTCTAGGATTCAACTTCAACAGCACAGCAGGATTTTTAGAACCTTCACATGCATTACTTACATTTTTTACTGCATCTGCATATTTCTGTTCATTGAAATAGTCATAAAATGTAGCCATGTAAGACTCCTTGAAATTGGCCTGAAATACAAAGCCATGCATATCATTATACAGTTTATACAGAAAATATTACTGTTAATAGCAGTAGGCCAGGAGGAAAGCCACTGCAGATAAGACAGGGTTTTTTTCTGGTCAGAAGTAAAATAAGTAAAGTGCTACTTTCATGTTATACAGCACACATTCAGTAGTACCAAACTTTTATTTCAGAGAGGTAGCAGAATGCATTTCATATGTTCAGTTACTACAGTTAATGCATTCTTCAAATGCTTCAAAATTCTGCTTTCCCTTTTAATTTTCCTCCAGACAAGAGGTGTAAGAAAAGGAATTCTACTGTCCTGAAGGATTCATAATTGAGGTACACAGTCACCCACAATTGCCTGTGTGAATCCTAACAAGATCCCAACCACCCCAAATTACCACCAGCTACAGCAGTGCAATGCCTTAGGTACAGTTATTTCAATCAAACATCCAGAGTATGGTCATCTAGATCTAATCTCACCACTGACAGACAGATAATTGAACTGGTATGAAAAGGAAAGTATAGCCCTTCCCCTAACTGGGTGACTTTTCTTTCTCTAAAAGTTGAGTTTTAAAATGCTGAAACAATCTATAAAGCCCTGTAGGGCTGCTAATCATGCATCACAGATAAGTAGAGAACTTCACAGGTTCTCCTCCTGATAATTGTCTTTCTTCCAGAGGAAGGAATGATAAGCTCTGAAGCAGACTTCTAGGTTGGTCACACAATTTTGCTTTACTGAAATCTAGTTCAGATTAAGACAGATTTAGTTTTCCTCTAAGCATGAGAGGCTTATAATCAAAGCAAACATAACCAGTTTTGCATAAGCCTAGTGCAACTCAAGCATTTTAAAGGCTTAATTACAATTAATGATAAAAGATTAAAAAATCACTTTCCTAAATTAAGCCATTAAATGAAAATAGCATACTTACAGATTTAGATTTTGATAAGCTGCCTAGTGTTTGAATGGTTTTAGAGATAAGTGTCAAAGTTCGAGAAGTCTGAGGATCCTAGGAAAGAGAACAATATTACAATAGACTAGCTACCTAAAATAATGAATAGAGGAAGGTAAACTAAATTTCTTTTTTCGTATTTCACTTGCAGAAAAGAAAAAAAAAATTAGCAAATAGCCCAAATAAAACACTGCAGGAAAAGAGCTGCTTTTATTTTAAAAGGTTTTTGACTCTTAAGCCATTGCGCTCCATAGCTACCCTACTGACCTTCAGAGATCCAAAGGCAGTCACTCACAAAAACAAAAACAAGGCTGTCCATGTCCTCCCCACTCCCAGTAAGAACAACTACGAGAAGCCTGGCGTACATTGCTTAACATCCAAAATATTTCCAACACTGCCGACAATCAATCCAGCATTAATGCGATGCGGCAAAACCAAAGCAATGATCTTTTTTTCCACAGCAGCTTAAGGCCATCTACCTTGTTTGTCCTTAAATTTCACTCTTCTTCCAGTATCTCCCAAGTTGTTCACATACAAAGTCATTCAACATATGCTTCATATCCAAGACAGATATAACAGATCTTTGAACTAACAAAGGTATTTTTCCTAAAGGCTATTGAACTGAACAAAGAATCTCGATAGACAGACTATGGTGACAGAAACATAGCTAGAACAAAACTGATACAGTACTTACTGGATGGTGTGGTGTAAGCTGAAAGAGGTTTGGAGAAAGAATGGCAGGAGCAAAGAACCTCAGGAAAATAAAGCTGCTGACAGCTGTGTACCTTACATCTTGGTCACCTATTTAAAAAAAAAAACCAAAAAGTAAAATAAAATAAAAAAAAAACCAAAAAAACCAAAAAACCAACCTCTACTCAGCATTTCAATAATCCTTCCTGAAAAGCCTCATGAAATTATCAGAGCGCCTTGAGAGAGCTAACTCAAGCATGTGCTGCATAATGTATATATTTGTGAGTTACAGGATTAACTAATGATAGAGGATTTGGAGCCAGAGATCAGCTAGCCTAACCCAAGGAAATGTCAATGAGATCCTCTTTAAAAATAAGCAGTTTCACAGCATAAGCTACAAGAACACCATTCACTTTTCCACCACACAGGGAATTTCACAGACATCTGCGATTCCATATATGCACTGAAATATGATGAATAATTTACATAGTTTATGAAACGTTCAGCACAGAGGCCAACTCTGTTACCTACTTATAGCCCTGAGCACAAGTGCTGTACAGACTCCCAATGTATCTATTCCAGTTGGTAGTTACAGAAAATACATTTTACTTCTTTATTTAAACATAAAATAAAGAGCATGACAGCACAGTCAATGGTTTTTTGCTTGAGCTTCCCTACTCTGAAGTGACTGTTTAAAAGCTGAACTCGTATTACTCTCTAACATTTCCTTATTGTAATCTGCTTCCCTTCATGAAAATACATAGCTTGGTTGTTTTGCTGAATTCTGGTTTTACATTGCCCACTTACTCTCACAGAGTCAAAACAACTAAGAGGGACTGGAAAGAACTGTCTCTTGGCAACCAGAAAACCTTTGCAGCACATGGGCTCCTAGAGCAATGAGCTTGCAGTAACTCCAGTTTAATAGACTGGCTTTTATTACAGATTGACATAGGAGCAGAAAATAATTCCACTGCATGGAATCTGCAGAATGAGCCATTACAAAGCCCTGAACACTTGAAAATTGAGTATGCTTTGCAAATACTGAACCCATAAGCACATACCATCACAACGATCTTATAAAATGCTGTTTTCCTTTGAAAGATATTAAGAAAAAACTCCAATCATCATTAAAAATCATGTTCCTTGTGGAATGAATAATTGATGATAAAACAGCATTAACATACTGCAATTATTATTTTGGATAAGCTGCTCTTCAATTACTAAATCTAAGAGGGATCATGCAGACTGCTAGACTACACCTGTGTTTAAAACTATCAGTTATGCAAAATAAAACAATATATATAAACTCACCTTGAAAACGTTTGGCAGCTGACTCTCTCAGTGAAAAGAAAATATCACACATCACTGTAGGGCAGCTTACACCAGATTTTGTAATTACGGTAAAAATGCGATCAACATATTGCCTCAGATTTTCCTGAAAAAATGCAAAGATAATGATAAAATTAGTATAATTTTCTGCTGTGGAAAGTGGTACTATTCCTGGTTTTATTCATAGTGGCATCATTAAAAGATTCCCACTTTCAACATTATACACTTGAAAAACAAACTCTCACTCAATTATACTGTCTGGGAAATGCACATATTCAAGTAGAAGAGTAAAAATATCATTCCTATCAAACCAAACATTAAATGATACAGCCGTATGGCATATCATTCCTTCTTCTAGCACTGTTTACTACATCATCAGCAGAATCACAGAATCATTAAAGCTGGGGAAGACCTCTCAGATCATTGAGTCCTACTGTTAACCCAGCGCTGCCAAATCCACCACTAAACCACGTCCCCACGTGCCACATCCACATGCCTCTTGTACATTTCTAGGGATGGTGACTACACCACTTCCTTGGGCAGCCTATTCCAGCACCTGACCACCCTTAAGGTGAAGAAATTTTTCCCCAGTATTCAATCTAAGCCTCCCCTGATGCAACTTGAGGTCTTTTCCTCTCATCCTGTCACTTGTTACTTGGGAGAAGAGGCCAACCCCACCTTGATACAATCTTGTTTTAGTTGTAGAGAGAGAGAAGGTCTCCCCTGAGCCTCCTTTTCTCCAGGCTAGCCACAGCCAAAGTAACTTGTCCTCAGGGCAGCAGGAGCAATTGTTAACTTTCTACAGGTATTGCATTTATAGCATAATGTAAAGCTGTTGCAAAATAATTATAAGGGTGGTGTTGAAAAAGCTTACAGTGTATTCTAATGAATGACAAAATTATTTGCAAGATCAAACTTCTGAGGACCTCAGTTAAACTTGATGGCATAAACAGAGACTGTCTTCAAAATTTAATGCATACCCTGTTATTTTCCAGGTTTTCACCATCTTTTAATTTCACAGGATCAATTTCACAAGGTTTATGGACCTGGCAGATCTAGAAAAAAAATATAGTGAACAACTGATACAAAAGTTTATTTACAAGTAGAAAAAGTGTATTTTTTTCTTTTAACAGCAAAGGTAAATTATGTGTGATCTTCATTTTTTCCCAAAAAGTAGCATTAATTCATTCTACCCTTTCCTTCAACTGAAATGCAGAACTGTTCTTTAGACTCTCTCAAGCAAGGCTGTTCAAAAAAAAGGCCTATTTTTCCAAAACAGTCAACTTTGAAAGTATATCCATATTCTTTAAAACTTGACATTTTCTGATGAAACATTAAGACAAGAACAGCTGAAGAAATTGTCCAATCATTTAAAGGAAGTCTGTGGTCTGAAAGCATTGCCCAATTACTGCACTAAAATACCCACATGCACCACTCTGGACTGGATAGATAATAAACCATTGTTACAATACATGCGTCACATGCACGGTTATCTAAGAGTAACTGTATCCCTTTATACCCACTGGAAGAAATGCATTACTTACAGCTTCACAACAGCTTTCTACTGTATATACTGTTTATTAATTTCTCAGAAACAGTACATGCTAGTTTTTATAAAACAGAGTAATGTGGTTTAATAAATAGAAATTTTCCTTTCCTTTTAATGGCAATCCAACTGTTTCTGAACTGGGTGACTCAGTTGTGGCTAACGTAACACACAGGATTTTAATGCAGAAACAAGCTGTTAAGCGTTATTCCTACAAAGTGTTCTTAAAATGAGAAGTAATAAACAGTATTTGCTCCCTGAAGGCCTTTATAATGACATTTTACCAAATAAACAGTCTAAACTGTTCTTACCTCATCTATAATTGGCTTTAGTGTAACTTGCAGATAATGCATCCCTGCCAGTTTCATTGTCTCATCAATGCACTTGGAAGTTAACGAGTTTCCTCTGAAAATGGTGTTTGGATCTCTGGAAGTGAACAATTTTCTGTAATTTAGTCTCTTTGTAATGAACTGCTAATACATGGAAATAAAAGCAGCAGTGAAAGGTGACAGAATCCTGGGTTTGAATAGTCAAGCAAAACCTCCCTTTGACACCAGCCTGCCATTAAATGCAGTCATGCAGCATTTAGTGCACTTCCAGGGTATAACAGAAAAGCAGCAGCCTTGGAAAACCCAGAGGGACTACAGATCTTCCTGTATTAGCATTGTGTGCTCAGTGCACTATCCAAATACACAGCAACACACAGGCTCAAATCAAAGAGGTCTAGAACACAAATGTGGGAAACACATCTTGTTTTCACATGCTACTGAACAGTGCTAATTTGAATAAGGGAAAGAGGCAGTGATTTTAGTCTCACAACTACACTGGACATTGCATATGACCTACTACTTCCACCTACAAAGCACGTACTTGTGAGCTGGGAGGAAGGAGAAAACGCAGGCTCCAGTGACATACCCATATTTTCTAAGGGATTTAGAGCACTGTTCTGTGACAACACAGTGCAGATCCCAGTTCAGCCCTGAGAACTGTGTGGCAAGGTGGCATCCTGCAGACTCTCAGGTTTTTCTAAAATGCTCTTTGCATGGAAGTCATCTTGTACTAGACATACAGCCTCCGTGACCGATAAAGCTTCAGCCGGCTGGCTGTACCTCCCTGCTTAGCAATTTACATTATGCAAATAGGTACATAATCAATGATCTCATCTACATTGTAGATTGCACAATAGGTACAATCAAAACTTGTGCTTGGTGACAGTGGATTAATCTGGATCTGGAGCTATTCGCTTGCTCATATACACACTGATGTCTTTTCTGGTTTTTACAGCTTACTATGGTTGTACTCATTTACAAGCAGTGAGTAACAGCATCAATTATTTTGCTGGGTTCATCATTTTGTTCCACAAAAGAAAGTAAGCTCACTGCCTGTTAGAAATGCCAGAAAGCCCTGAAAACAAACACCATCTTTGCTGCTTTATCACAGGAACATGACTGACTAGGGATCAGCAAGTTTCCTCATGCTGCAGCAACCATGCTGTTTCAGCCAACCTGCAGCTCAGAAAAAATACACCTACCTACAGGAAGGAAAACACTTGATCCTTCAGACACTCTGAAAAGAGCCAACCCACACAAAGACTTTATTTTGCACTGAGGAAGTTTACAGTCAGTATCTGTCATTCCCCTTGACTCCCAATTGTCTCTTCTACTGTTAGTCAAGAGCATGACTACACAGGCACAAGGCTTGTGGCAAGAAATGTTCTTTAAGACCTGCTTGGTATGAACACTATGATCTTACACTACTGAAGTATCAGCCCACCAGTAAGTCAAACACGGAACTCAGAAGAAGCAACTGAAAAAACCCCAACTTCATTTTCTGCCATCCCATGCCAAATTCAATCCCATCCTTAATCCTTCACACTCTAACTGAGGGAAGATTAGACACACAGCTTGCCTTAAATATTCATGATTAGGAAGAAACTTGCTTGTTGTTTTGAACAAATTCAACAAACACTCATTCAGCACTAAATGATTTATTAGCACATGATAAAGCTGAAAAGATTTCATATAAACAGCTGAAGGTAATGTAGAATATCAGTTATCAAATATACTTAAGACTAAAGTAGTAAAGAGTAAAAATCCCTGCTCTCAGATGTTAGAATAGTCTTGCAAATCATTTCCACAAAAAACGATGAGAACTCCTCCGAAAGGTCAAATTAAGCAGATCTTGAGAGCAGTGAAAGAATTTATAAAGAACTCTGCCACTCAGCTAGGAAGAACAGGAACCACCCCGATATTTTCTTCTGAAATTGAGTATTTCTAGAAACTGAGTGGAGGATTCTAGCCAATGCAGTTTAGGTATGTTTGACAGCAGCTTGTTTTTTAGTACTTACTGAGTTCTCTTCACTTCAGCATTCGCAATGGCACTTATGAAAGGCACAATTCTGCCATAGTGTAAGAAAAGCCTGACAAGAGGTATGGCCGCTTCCTGTTTCTCTCTGCAAACTTCACCCAAAATATGTGCAGCTGATGCTGAAACAGGCTGAACAGTGGAAAATAAAAACTTAGAGAAATCCTTCCAGAACAATCATTCATTCCTTCTTTCCCCATTAGCTTCTTAATGTAGAACCCTACATAACAGCTGCAATGGACAGTTACCCAAATGTCTGTACATAACGTGGGTGGATTTTACATCCCAGTTTTTGTGGGCCGCAAGTTCTGGTCACAAGAGGGCAGCAATTTAAAAACTATTACAGTCCAATCTCTTTTTATTCCCCACATTTTTAATGGCTGTCTTTTCAGTAAATGTCACTTGCCTGGGAAGCAAGTGAAGAGGAAGAATTCTATCTAACCCTTTGCAATTTCAAGTCACAGTGAGTACAGAACCCAGTTCTTTTACTGAAAAAACAAAAGCACCATTACAACTGTAAAAAGTATACATAAGGGCATACATGGTCCAAATCTCTGATGTTTCAGGATTAGTTCTTGGTTTGGGTTTTTCTCAGTTATGCAAACAAACCTGTTCCTCTCCAAAAAAGGAAAACAATTGATCAAACGGAAGCTTATTTGGCATTCTCACGTGTAAAATTAAAAAGTCACAGAGAATGTGCTGCTGCTAAAACCACTGTGTTCCTGGGTGTGCCTTCACCCACCATACAGCATGCAGATAAAGATCTCTGCAAGGACTGAAAACAAGCACCAGGGATATGCTTAACATAAGGCTCCTAGGTCTGAAAAGGAAGAGCTGACCCCTCTGGTAATTACACAACTATGGTGCCAGCAAGATAGTGACAAATACTCAGACCCCTGTGAAGATGATCTGCAAGTAAACAACAAACAACACAAGCTAATTACCTCAACATCTGCAGATTTTAGCAGGACGTCTCTCAGCGGACTGTAATAGTCTGAGGAAAATACATGGTCCTCAGTGTAAACCACATTTAGCCTTAAGGAACCGAGGTCATCAGGTTTCAATGACTTGTTACCATTATCTCTGGGCTGCAGAAAATACCTGATATGCAAAAAATAAGACAGAAACTTTGTGCTGAAACACAAGATTTTCTCAGGCTATATGTGAGCTTAGAGAAACTGTACAGATATACACTATTTATATACGTATCAAATTCTTGAGAGTTCCAAATCAGACTTCTTAATTAAGCTTGCCAGTCTGTTTTGCACCAACTGCAACATGGGAAGTTCTGAACATAAAGATTTATGTAGATATGATTAAAAACCCACACACTAAAACCATAGCACTGTTGATGAACTGCAGTAAATAATATAAAAACAACATACTAGAACTCCCACATGCTACAGAGAGGCAGACTGAAACCTCTAATCACATTATCAAAACTTCTTGTTCTTACACTTGCTAAGATTACTTTGGCTTGCTTACAAAAAGATACAAATTAAATCCATTTAAACTTTATCACATAGCAGTAATTACTCTTAAGTCTTCAGAGCAGACATATGTTTCTACTTATTCTCCAAAAGAAAAATGTCAAATACCATGCTTCGTAAGAACTAGATTGTCGGAGAAATTTCAAAGGGAGTCTCAGTTCTCCTAGAAACTCATCACCAAACTTCAAGTTACTGGCATTCCAAAGATCAACCCTGTAATGAAAACAAATAATTTAAAATATTATTAAGAAATTAAAAATTTTTCTTTAAAATCCCAACCTTTTTCCAAATTTGCTGGGGCTTTTCCCCTCAAGTCTATGAGTTAGAAAGACTTGAAACTGTACAGCAATGGTTTCCAAACAGTAAAGAGATAACCTTACCTTAGATTTCTGAAGCCTTACAATTCACCTCCATAAAACATTAGTGAAAAATGTCATTCAGATTCACTTTTTCTCATCTGTTCTGTTTCCACTGTCCATATTGATAAAGATTCAGAGGGCTATATGGCTATCCCAGATAATGGAAAAATACAGGTAAAATGGACACCAGGGGAAAAAGCACAAAGTTATTTAAGGACTGCATATTGTCAGTCCCTGTCTAATTTGGGATTACTAACAACTAAGTGTCAGCTTTACAGAGTTAGTTCCACACAGTTTTTGCCACTTTCTAGCTCCTAGGAAGACTCCTGTGTCAAGCATACATATTTATGGCACCTAAACTAGTTCTGTAGAGATATTCAAAGCCTTAGAACAGTTCTACCATGCAGTATAATCTGTGTATTGGCTGAAGCTTACACAAATTTTGGCACTCGGTCCCTCACATTTGGGAAGTTCTGGTATCTATCTGTAGATGATCCTTTCTTCCTTTTCATATGCTCTTCAACATCTGGATGGAAAACAACTGCACTGAGATTCAGAGAAGAAGTATTGATGTCCAATCCAGCATGTAGGTAAACGCTACCATACCACCTTGAAGCAAAGGTTTCAAGCTCCAGGGTATTTATTTCTGTATGTATTTTAAGGTTCTCTCTAAGAGCTATTTTTATTTAAAAACAAGATCAGCTGACTATTTTGCAGCTAAGTGACAGCTTGAATGTGCCTTAAACTTTTTGGGGAAAAAATGCTACATGGAAAGAAATACAGGTTTTCAAATAATGACAGTTTTTAGAAGAGCAACTTTAACTCAGGTAACGTGCAAAGTCATCCAGTTGTGGACATATTTACACAACCCTCCTGGTGTCAAGCAAGTCACAGTAGACTGGCCAAGGAACAGATGCTAACAGTCCTGTTAAAGGTTTATCCTATCTTATGCAAGCACAGAATACGTTATTTTTAAATCCTCTGAGCCTTGTATCTCTTAACAGTGTCTCCTGCATCAGGTGTCGTACAGCAGACACACCATCAGCTCACACTGCATGCCTGCTAGGTAAAGTTCTTCAGACTCTGAAAATTTGGACAGTTTTCTGCAGGGCAAGAACTCTCCAAAAGGAAAAAAACTTCTTTGAAAATTTGACCTTCTCTCTCCTTCCTCCATATTTGATGGGTTATTATCTTGCTGACCAGTTCAGACAGCCAAAAGCTGCTTCAGGAGGAGAGGAATCTTTAAGCTTATTTACGCAGTCAAACTTACAATTTACCAAGTATTTACAGGCTACTAGTTTCTAGTTTATCCAAGCTCTTCCAAGATGCCAACTAGCAATAACACTTTCAAACACAGACAGCTAAAGGGTTTCCCCACAGTTACAGGAAAAAATCAGTGCAAAGGATCTGTACAAGAGGAACTAACAACTCAAACTAGATCTCACACTACCCAGTAAGCAAAGCAGGCATGAAAATTCTGAAGTTATTGGTTTGTGCTCTTAGAGTACAAAGAATAAACAGTACTTATTAAAAACGTTAATACACAGACCTCAGAGTCTAAAAGATCACCATTCCCCAAGATTTTTAAAAGGCAAAATTATGACAAGTGTTATTCTGAAACTGGTCAAATTGTAGTCACAGAAAGAAACAAACAGGAGAGAGGGGGAGGAGAAACAATGAATTCACCAGAACATCTGGTCCCCAAGTGTTGATATGCCCTGCCTACAACTTCCTACACCCACTCAAAAAGAGAAAACTTTTCATAGCTTTAGAGACAAATCATGAGAGACTAAGCCTCCTCTTTACCCTGTGGAATTGTATTTTTCTCAGGAGAGAAAAAGAAAACAAATCCCCAAACCCATAAATTGTATGATCTGTCCAGAGGGCATGGGGGTATTCTAACTCTCACTAAATAGAATGGAGGAAGTGAGCGGGGGTGGAAGGAGAACCCAAGATGGAAACAAAAACACACTGTCCCATAGGGGACAAAAGCTCTAAGGAGAATTTGCCCAACCAAGACTAACACTTTATCTGCTTTTGCCTGTTATTTAAGTGCTTAATCTTTTCCAACTATTTTGCAAACCTTCTCTCAAGTTATTCATCTGTACCACACTGTGATACACTGGTTTTCAGGAATGACAGACTTTTCTGAAGCTCAGCTCCACATACATTATTGTTGCAGACGAGTCATTTGTCCAGATAATACACTTGGCAAGTAAAACAAGTGTATAACTTCATTTAGTCCAGTAGTATAAAATAAGAATCACTGAAATATTAAGCAGTATGTAACCACTGTACACCAATGTCTAGCGTCTCCTTCAAAACTATCAAAAAATCTTACAGAGAATCCTAGCTTTCATTCAAAAGCAGTGCATGGCTGAGCATCATGGCTACACAAAGACGAGGCTGGGACTTCTGAGACATGGTGTAGTTGCCCTTTTCATCACATACAGCCCATGGAACATGGGGCATGTTACTTCCTATCTGCCTACACGATGCAAAGCTTTGCAGAAATACAGTCTAGTGCTAGGCCTAGGTCACCTGCTGTGCTGCAGCACTGACACCACCACAGCAGCTCAGCACTGCACCTGGGCCTTTGCTTTCACTCCCATGAGTTAGCTGTGGTTGTGCTGCCTTTGCACTGCCTGACGCAAATGTTCTCTGTGAAAGAGCCCAGCTTTTGCCTCTCTCACATATGAATAGTTTCCCTTTCCTGCCTCACAGAGTCATGGCAAACACAAATCTATTAATGCTCTTGTAGTGCTGTGATACTACATTGACAGGCTACATGAACCAGCAGCTGACCGTCAAATCAGAACAGCCCTCAATCCACTCATGAACACAGATGTGTTTTGCTTGCTGGGACTAAGTATTGTTCCCCCTTCCTGGTCTCCCCCCCTTTCCTTATAGCCAGTTGTGCTTCTGAAGGAACCGTGGAACTTTCCGGGAGATGCCTCACTGCCTCTCTAGTGAGAATACATGAGAAGGGAGGCAGTGCTACTATTCTTCCTCCAAATACAACATAAAGGAGAGGGGAATTCCCCACCACCTAATGCAGATATAGCAGTTTTCAATTACTGTGCATACAGATCATCAGCTGGCCCAAGTCTCCAAGTTTCAATAGTATGTGATGGTAAAGATGCACGTGACACTTTTGAGTTTTGCACCTCCTATTGTTTTCTCATCTCTTTGTATACTCACCTGTCACCACAGACACTGTTGACTGGCCTCAGCAGGTTTTAAAATAGTACTAAGAGGGTGGCACAGGGTGGGGCGGGATCGTTTTGGTTCTGAAATCAGAATTGCTTTTTTCCTGTGTAACTGATTTCACTTTTACCATACAAAATCTACCAATAAAGGGTTAAAATTTGGAAGGCAAAAGAGAAGAGAAACTGTCTCTGCCCCAGAAAAACTCTGAGTTCAAGAGTTTCCTTTCGGGGAAGAAGGACCTTACATAGGTTGCTAAAATTAAGTGATAAAAGAAAATATACTCTTTAACTGAGAGCATAACAGAGCCTCTGGGCTGTCCTGGGAAACTGAGAGAGGGAGGAAAGGGGAGCCCAGACATAAAAGGCTGTGCTTAATGGCAACTGCATTATTAGTATACACACAGTGTATATGAGAACCAAAGGAAAATAATAAGGATCTCTCCTGCATCAGAACCAACACACATATTCAAGATACAATCTACAGAACAGTGGAGGTAAATAAACATACAGATACAGTGACAAAAACTCATCTTGATTCATCAACAGAAAAACTACGCTTGCCACTTTGCAAAGAGTCTACTACAAAGTTACACAACTTTGGATGGCAATTTTGTACTAATAATGTATTTTATATTACCTAATCTCCATTTTGTCCACTTCATCTACATCTTCAATGTCAAAATGGGATTTCTTGTTGTAGCTACTGGGTCTTGTAACCTAATAAAAAGGAGGAAACTTTAACAGCTTGATCTGATACAAAAACATTCTGATGTAACTTTTAGAAAGCTTTGGAAGAGCACAGTATTTTACTACCAGCAGTGACTTCAGTCCTGATACTGAAAACAGTCATGCAAGTGAGTAAACATGTTGACTAAACAGATTACTGACTACAAAGTGGTGGTTACACAATCATATCCAAGAGTAAGCAGATACTCCATAGTTTTTTTACAGAGAAAGACCATCTTTAATATTACTACAGCACTTTAAGTTTACATTGACAACAGAAAAATACCATTGAAAGGAGCACAATTTTCATTATCCATCTAGGGAAATAAAAGGGAAATTAATATTTGGGTTTTAAATATAGCTGTACAACAGACGCCCTGAGGCACTCTGCAGAGGGCGGGGGAAGAACCACAACCACCCTTAAAAACATTTTGCAGTGTTAAAAACAGTTCCCAATTAAAATTGGGAAGTTCTTCCTGTCCTGATATCCTGGAAGTCAATTTAACCTGCCCATACAACAAACACCAAGCAAACCAATTGTCCAAGAGACAATTGTGCTAGCCTGTGTTATGCATATCAGAATATAGAAGCAGCTGCACAGTTCACCAATCATATTTGCAAGACTGATTAACAGGAAAGCACATGCAAAGAAAAAAGGAAAAAGAAAAGAAGTATAGAGCATTAGCATAAAAAGTTTTTGTACAAACATTTCTTAAAATTTGTTTTCTACCATGATTGTAAAAAGACTTGGATGGTTGTGTTTTTGCATAGTGCGTCAGAAACTTAAGAAAAAGGCTACCCCACCCAGCTGAAACCACTGCAGGAACTGATCAAATGCTAGGGTGTATGACGATGTGTGGGTTCAGCTCTTGGTTGCACACAGAAGCTGAACTTTACTGTAGGTTTGAATACGCTTGTGGCTTAATACTTCCCACCCACAAAAACTGGCTTTTATTGTAAACTTGACTGTTTGGTTTTGTACTGTCCATGAGATGTAAATGGCAATTAAGGGAGGCAATGATACAGTTGCCTAAGTGGAGAGGAACCAGAAAACAATCTTTGGCACAGGACACTCAGAGCCTTTCGTATATGTGTATGTGTGAGGCAGGCAACATTTTCAAGGTGAAACACAAAACCTCCAGCAGCACTGGAGACCAAATGCTCCAGACTAATGGAATCAAATGCACCTGGTATGCCCAAGAGCACAGTGGATTTAAATACAGCCTACAACTTCAGCAGTTCTACACAAATGTCCTCACCCTAGCCTTGCAAACACTTCACTGTTTCTGCACAGTATCCTACAGGCCTGTAAATGACAGTTTCTACTACCACTGTGAAGCCAATGGTGTAACTCTTAATAAGGAGGCAAACTTTTAAGTCTCTTACTATCTGTAACACAGAAGTTGTTCCAAAAAGCTATAGCATAGGTATAACTTATGGCATGACCCTTCTAAGTAAACACTTTCTAAGAAGTTTTACTGGAATCTGCATGTATCACATCTCTCTGTTCACCCATATGACTACTTAGTGTGCACATCAATACAGCTCAAGAGTGGTATTCCTAAAGAGATAGCTGTATGGAACTGGAAATGAGGAAACTCCCAGTCCACAGTGCTAAACTAGCTGACCCATGACATTGCACAAAAGAGGTGCACGACTCCACTGTATTGGTCCCTTTCATCTGGCAAAGCTGGCAAGCCATTCATCAGCTGCTCAGGTTTTTTTTCAGCACATGCAAGTTTACAAACAGGTCCCCAGCACTTCCCTCTTGAGTTCCTGTAAGAGGACCATTTTCCTGTAGCTGCACCCATGGCTCCACACCACTCTGCAGCTGAAGCAGTGGTGAAAATGGCTCCTATCAGGTGCAAGTTTCACTCACAGCACCCCTTAAATAAGCCCTTCTATTTCCCAAACCAACAATAAGCTACCTTTCATTTAGAAAATTAAATCTGTGTGACTTTCTGGCTGTAGAAAGGAAAGCACCCATTCACTGTCTTTTACAGATCATGTTCTTCCTCGGAGGCTTGGACAATCACAGTGTGAGCAGGCTGCAGGAAAGCTGATGAAGCTGTTTAGAAGCAGAAAGTGACACGGCTGTCAACAGCATGAATCTCTCAGCTCCACAGGAATCGGAGCACTTTGTTTGCATGCACCAGCCACAGGTCTGCCCACGTCTCATTAGTGAATGTATTTCCCAGTCATAGCAGTTCTACTGAACCTTGTTCCTTGAAGACGTTTAGCCTGATATGTACTAACTACTCTCAAAATGACATAAATCTATGATACCTCTGTCTGCACTAAGGGTATGTTTATATTTCAGAGTTCTGGCTGATTCAGTCACTTCCCAAGCTCTGCTCTTACCCACACAGAACTGATTTTGCTCTGAGTTCGCAGAACAACTGGGGCACGGGCTTTAGTTCAGGTTTTGCTTTTGCTGGTACTTGCACGCAACCCAGCTCTCATATAAAGGCAAGCTAAGCAAGCCCCCAGCCCCCTCCCTCCCAACTCCAACTGGAAGATGCTCTGTTTCTCTCCTTCCTCTCCCAGTATACCACCACCTGCCAAGTTTAGTGTTTAAACACCAAACATTCGCTGTTTCTGCAGCATACAGAAGGCTGAGGAATCAGGTGAAGTTTTTGTGGCTTACAGTCTGAATTCCTGGATTACATTCTCATTAAAAAGTTCTCACTGACAGGCTTCTCCAGAACTGCCTATGTTAAGAATAAGGAAGCCCATTTTAGTTTATTTACATATAGCATCACTCCTGTATCACTGCCAAAGGCCACAGTTCTGGGCCAGGTGATGGACTGAAATCCTGGGTAAACACAGACACCGCAGTGCACTTTCAGCTCTCGGTCTCATGAGATCTCTGACCCTCCAACTGTGCCCATGCAGCAACTCCATATAGTCTCGTGGAGCCAGGAAGCAAGCACAAAAGCTCACTGCTAGCAGGGCAGTTACATCCTAGGATGAGACATGCTGGGTTGGCAAAGCAAAGATTACCTTAGATAGCTATCCTAGCCCACCCTCATGGCTTCCAGCCCTTCAGGCATGACAGAAAGTGCTCCTACCAATAAGCAACTTGCTAAATCTGTTTCTCATATCCAAACACGTTACATCAACAAGAGCATGCTTCTGCTGATATGACAGACTTTAGATTAGTCAGTACAACTATTGGCTTCTAGGCAAAGACGGTGGTTTGTAGAGGGAGCAGGAAGACAGCAATGTCAAAAATTACATGTGCACTTCCGATCTGCACAGTGCAACAGCACTTGTATGGCTCCTCTCACCCTGGCTCTCCTTCCTGATGTGGCTGTGTCTCAGAATTGATTTGAGAAACCACATCCCTAGGTGCCATCCCTATGCCAGCAACAATTTCTAATGCAAATGTGACCTGAATGATGCAAGCCATACGAGCAGAAAAGGCTTTTCAATCTATGCCAACTGCAATGTGCTACTCTGGCTTTTTTTAATCAGCTTTGTTATTCCAGATACTTTCTTGAGGTGTCTACTGAAATAGAACAGTCAAGCATAGACCAGGACTATGATATCCAAGAGGAAAAAAGAATGATACACATACTTTAGAAGACAGAATGAAAAGTTTCAAGAGAGATCTAAATTATAAACACATGCACATATATATATGGACAGACCACAATTAGAGCTACTCTCGCCAGAAAGAACCAAAATGAGTACTTTCATAGAAGTTATACTTTATCTTAACTGGACTTGTTGAAAATGCTCTGTATTAAATAAAGCTGTAGAGATTTCACCCACTTGGAGAAAAGCACTGGTATTGCAGCAGACTGGTAGACAGCCAGAACAACCAGTTTAAGTGTATTTTTCCTCTGCAATTTTAAGTATTCCTAAGGAGATAGCCTTCCTCCCATTGACTGGGAAAGACAGGGTGGAGCAGCTATAAAAACAGACTAAGAAAAAAAATATCATTTCTCTGGGTGTGTGGTTTGTTCGGGTTTTTTTAACTCATTTTTAAATGTCCTTTTTTCAAAACTCTACGGGAGCAAGTTGTGGTTAAGTGTAAAGCCTGTTGCTCAGAAGTGCCCAACTTGAAGCTTTTCCTACAGAGCACCTGAGGTGAAGCTGGATACTGCTCCTTCAGCAGACGGCCAGTCTGAGCCTGGGTACTTCTTTCCCCTGCACCATGCTTTGAAACAGTCTTCAAAGATGACAGCTGGCACAACATGGAGCAGGACGCCGTGCCAACTATCCACAGTATAGTATTTCAGCTTATCACCCATTCCTTTGAAATACCAACCTCAAAATAAAACACTTCATCAAAATGTGGATTGTTGGTCTTCTTTTTAACTTTAGTCTTTTTGGCTTCTGATCTGAATTAAAGAAACAAAATAAACAAAAAAAAGGTTAAGAAATAACATTAGTAGAAGTGTGATCCTAGAACAGAGCCACTGAGGAGGAAATAGCCATCCACTTGATTTATCTGATAAAACTGGAATGCCATGTGGCTCCAGAACAGCAAAGCACAGACACTTGCACACATTTAAAAGAGAGATTCAATGCATTCCTGTTTCTCTAAAGTGGCAGTAATCATATTTTGTTACCCTATTGTAAACAACTTCTTGAAACCCTTATTCTATCACTTGCTTGACACAGCAGAATCTTTTATCTGTACAAAGCAACTGGCAAGAATGGGGCTCTGAGCAGCAACATTTGGAGGATGGTCTCAGTCTTGACGTGACTCAAAAATTCCTCATACTCTAAGAACACAGGAGACAAAGAGTAGCATAACTATTTCTGTGATTTATATTTTATAATTCTGGGCTGAAAAATCAATCACTGCTTTTCAGTGATATTCAAAAAACCCAGAATGCTTTCTTCAGTAAGAATATTTTTATTGCTGCCTTACCATCCCTTTCCCTGCAACACCAGCAGCACTTAGCTAATATGGCAGCGAATTATTATGAGCAGTGCTGAGCAGAAGTCTCTCTTTCTACTGTTCTGTAGGAGTGAGGCGTGGCAGACCTCCCGGCCACTCAGCAGGCCTGACCAAGTTCAGCCCCATTCATCCCCTACGGGCCGTGCCAGCCGTCTGTGCCTGCCTTTGAGAACACAGATATTGACTGCTTGGTGCTGGGCTCAAGCCAGCCAATGCATTTCTCACAGGCTAGCCAACAGCTGTTTGATGGCTTCCAAATGTTGTGAACCTGTGCTTGATTTGTTCTTGCTACCTACAAGAGAAAAGCTGTGTGCTGTCCTGTGTCACCAATCTTACCCTACAGCTCTGCAGGCATAGATAAAACAGACGCAGATGGAGAGGCACATCAGCCATGTGGAAAACTGACCTACTAATCATTTCATCCCAGAATCTATCGTTTCGCTTCTCATGCGCCAAAGCTGCTTAGGTGGCTTGTGACTGCTTATATTCACTGGACAACTCTATGTATTTCATAGAGGTCAAGTAAAGCTAGGTCTAATTCCCAGCACTGCTACAGACTTCCTGTGTGACTTGAATTGGCCTGTCCACCAGTACACAATATTTTCCTATCTATAATACAGGCCCAGAAAGAGTTTTGGTCAGGAAGTCCGATGACTCTACGTACAAATCACACAATAAACAGCAGCGCGTTTGTCGAAATTTTTATGCTTGGCATTGCATAACTGCAGCTGAATAAAGCAGCTTTCCTACTCTAAAATGAGAGGCACTGGAAAATCCAGAGAGGAGAATGATGTACAGATTAAGAATATCCCACTATTCCTAGGAGAAGCTGAGAGATAAGAGAGACTAATCTCCTCCAGGACACAGGACAGATTGCCAACCCCATCTCATCAGTCACACTTGCCAATCAGCCTCTTTACCGATAAACCCAATCCGGGAGGGGACTGGGAAGCAGGATGTAGAACGGGAGGCGATTAAGGCAGCACAGTTATTGAGCAATTACAAAGCAGTGAATGGGAATAAGCTGCATGCTGTTTGCTGGAGATAGGAGGTAAGCCTTCTCCCCCCACAAAAACCGAGACAGGAATAGGATAAGGCTATGCTCCTTATTCTGAAGGGAGTACATTATCAATAGTCATACATTATCCAGACTGGGGGGCATAGGGAAGCAGACAAAAGTGAATTTGGACATTCGAGGGCTGGTCAATCAATCTCCTTACAGTTTCAGTAACAGCCACCCAGCCAGTCATTCGAAACTAGCTACAGGCTTAAAATGGAGTGTACAAGTCAAATATCCAAGTCCATTAATGGAGATAAGGCACAACACACCTAAACAAAGACGAAGAATACAGACAGGCTCAAAGACTCCTCTGCATGCAAGGTAAATATTTGCCAAGAATGCTTCTTATTTATAGTATTTTCAATAAACTGTTGTAAAACATCATTAATAACCCATGCTACCAAATCTGATTCTTTGAGGTCACAGCAGAGCTGTTTTGTTTCTAAAATGACACAGACATAAAAGATGACTAGATAAGCAGAAACAAAACTGACATCCAACAGCACAAGAAATTTTTATAACAGATGGGAAAATTGAATCCCAAATTTAAACTGAAGTGTATTATGCAGAATCTCATCACTAAAACCTCATTCCAAATTTTATCCATGCTATTATGTCTGCATATATCAAATTACAGGACTGAGCCATTGAGGGGTTTTGACATACACATTGATTTGTCACATCTTGAAAGTGAAGACACTCTAAATATTCACATGCAAACGTGCATACTCGGCAAGATGTTGATGTATTCACATTTCTCTTCCACCCTGCCCAAAATTAGGCAATGAATTTGCTCAAAAACTGGCCTCCAACTGTGAGGTGAGAAGATGCATAAATTACGACTAACCACAAATTATATACTCTGGGATATTCAAATTATTCAGAGATTATTCAGATCTTTACATAAATCAAAACTGAAACAAATCTCAAATTACTTACTCTAGCATAATTCAGTAGCTCATGCACACCCCCCCAACACTTAACATATTCTAGCAGTGCCTAAATACTCCCAGCTGTCCATCTGAGAAAGCAAATTTCTAATAGACAAAGGAAATAGAAACCATCCTTATAAAATGGAAGCTCTTGAATGTGCAGTACTTGCCTGGAGGGTCCTGCTAAGGTAACAGTGGCGTAGGGATCACATTGCCCGTTCACAATGGGCAGCCCTTGGCACTCTAAAACTCTAGAAAATAAGAAAATGAAGACAAATTAATTAAATGGAAACAGACTGGAGTGAAAATTAAAGCGAAGCATTTTCATAGTTTTGTTTCATAATACTTTACACTAGGGAATTGAAATGTCACTAAGCGGAAACATTTAATTTATACCTGAACTTGAGAACACATTTTGTTCTTAAATACTAACTTTAGTAGGGTCAAAAATACTGTTAAATTACTGAGGAACCTTAACTCAAAGGATTCTTATTATGCAAGCACAGCAACTTAGGGTTCATGAAGTAGGAGTCTGCTGTCAAGATGGGAGCTGTCAGCACTTTAAAATCCTGTGACAACTTATTCACCAAAATACATAACCAGAATTTACTTCTGTAACAGAAGATTAAAAAAAACCCCACACAGGCAGATCCCAGAAGTAGTTAAGTAATTTCTCAGAATAACATTCATGAAGACCTCAGTGCTTTTGCAAAACTCGGCATGGGCTTATTTGTAAAGGTGTGTTAATTGCAGACCAGGAAACAATATGACACAGCCACCCTTCTCCATGTTCAGCAGCTCTGCACTCAAATAGTAACAGAGACACTGGAGGGACAAAATGGAACAAACTGGGGTTTGCTGCACGCAATGGACAGCTGCACTTTTGCACTCTCATTTCAACATCTCTTTGGGGAAATAAAAAAAAAAAAGAAAAATAATAATAAGAAAAAACCCAACACAACTCCCCCAAAAAAGTGAAAAAATGTTGCATGTTTCAAAAGTTAAAAACAACTGAGGAATGCAGCACCAACTGGAAACAAAGAGACAAGCCAGTTTCCAGGACTCTCCCTCTTGTAACAAGGTCTGCTTCCAACAGGTAACCTGCTGGCCTAATGTATTTGCACCATTTTAACTGGAGAATTTCAGTGAAGACAAACCGTGAAGCTCTTTGGGCAAGTGAGTAGTGCTATCATTGCAGTGTGAAATATCATGTAAAATTCTGGGCACTATAACATCACAAGAAAAACACTATCCATTTTACTGTTTTCAGTGACAGTAACTTTGATGCAAAAGAATATTAAGATGATCAATAGAGAAAAATTCAGTAACAGATAGTGCTCCACAATTTCATCCACGAGGCAAGTTATTTGTTAACATACAGCGTAGACTTTAAATACAGTTTAACTACAGGCCTATTATTACTTACTCTCCATAAAGGGAGAAAACAAGGAATATTCTGCATTAATACAGGAATCATTTTTGTACCAGAGACAGTACAGTCTAGATAGGTTCACAGACAGGTGAAATGACAGGAGCTGAAATGACACATTACATTCATAGCTGAACTGTCTTACCCATGGTCCCTCAGAATGAAGGCTAAGCTGTCTTTCAATATAGACAGCCCCCAAAAATGCACGCACTCACAAAGCTTCTCAGTTGCACAGACTCCTCATTGCTAATTCACTAACACTAGTACAAAATTATGTTCTGTGTTCTGGATATGCAAGTGAAATCATAGATCAAAACCACAGAGAAAGTTAGGAAAAGCCTGGATTGCATAGGCCACGTGCTGCTTTTATTTCTGGACTTCTATTATTTCACTACAAGTTTACCATCCACACAGACAGAATTTAGAAGCCTCTGAGCCACCTAGTCTAAGCACATATCTGATATTGCAGAGTGCTACAACACAGACTGTGAAATTCAAGCCACAAATTCTATTCCAGCACCAGCTGGAAATACATGGTGCAAGCTTGTACTCAACATCAAGCAACACATAAAACACGTGATTTGGTTGCCTCGATGCAATGCATACAGTGCCATTTGACATGACTTAGTCTCTTCCACTATCCCTTGCTGCTGCTCCAGAGAGGAAGGACGTACCCATGAAATACGTAAATTTGCCAGCTCCACATCTCTCAGAGGCCTCATAAATAGACCAGATGCCTGTTTTCAAGCAACCAAGTCCTACTCCAAATTCACCCAGCCTACCTTACACAGAAAGTGTAGAATAAGCTTTTTTTTGCACATATAATAATACACTCAAAAGTGTAAGGGAAATACCACTTTTTAAATCTAAAAAGGGCAGATGTGAACAGAAAGAACATTATGGGGAACTTGACACTGTAGCCATCTTATAGAGTATCTGTCAGTGCAGGAGGAAAAACCAGTAAGTACCAGCAGAAAGTTTTTATGGAGAGGCAGGTGCAGCTTGATTTTCTTACGAGTAAGGGACAGACCGCTTTCCTTCCAGTGGTCTTTACACTAGTAGGACCATAGTCACAGCAGAAACACTTTGCCAGTGAGCTACAGCAGCTCTGCAGCTACTGCTGCTAATTCTTTTAGGATGGCAGATGTAGCTTGAACATATTCTTATTTAACAGAACAATTGTACACCAAGTGTTAGTGTCAAACCAAACCCCGGTGTTCCAGTGCTTCCTTAAAGCAGTCTGGAAGTTCCTTAAAATGAAATAGTAACTCAATGGCTTTATAGCAGTCAGCCAATTTTCTGCTGCTGATGAATGGCTTCCAAGCGAACTCTCATCCATACAGTAAGAACTATGTGAAATTTAAACAGCCAGAGAGCATGTGGCCAGAGAGAGTATGACTCCTGTTTTAGTAAAAGCAGTTCTTTCAAGAGTATGCAGACAATAGGAAGTGATCCTGGAGAGCATAATCTACACTAGAGGACATATGGTTTGCAAATCACTACACAAACAAAACAGAAAATTAAAAAAAAAACCCAAAACCAAACAACTCACAGATGAATTTGAATGACAAGAAGTGTGAACTCACCCAAACAAAAAATATGCATACCCTAACTATACATATATACAATGACAGGATCTATTCTAATATTGCCACATAGAAGAATTTAAGGTTTTTCTTGTGGATAGCCCTCTGTTATCACATCAGTCATCAGCAATGGTTAAAAAGGCAAGCTGTATCACCAGCTGGGTGGAGAGAACACAGCAATGTACATCACTGGGTACCTACGATTTGAATTGTGTGTGCTCTCCAGAACATATGGAGAAGAACAACAGATGGCTTCTGATCACTCATAGCTCTCCCAGGTCTGTACTCGCCAGCTCAGAAAACAGAAGTTATCCATCCACAAACAGCTTACAAAATCATGAATGGTGTGAAGAACATTTCCTCACAAAAGAATTATGGGGCACACAATGAAATTAGCAGACAGAAGGTTTTAAAATAAACAAAAGGAAGTACTTTTTCTACACAATGAAATTGCAAAACTTACTGCCATAGGGTGTTGTGAAGGCTGAAAGAATATGTGGATTCAAACCAGCACTACAAGAACTCATGGAGTGTAGGTTTGTAGGTGGCTATTACAGCTTAATGGTCCAGAAGCCTCCTTCAGCTCAAGAAATCCCAAACTGGTGATCAGGAAGGCTGCAACACTGGAGCAATCATACCACTTGAAATATCACTCACCAGCAAGTATCAGAAACAGCACTAGGCTAGACTAGAGGGGTATTTTACACACTAGGTAAATTGTTCTGTTCTCTGGGGGAAAAGCAAAAACAAAAGGAAAAAAAGCAAAGGAATAAAACAAAACACACAGATGTTCTTGTGCAGTCATGATGACTTAAGAGTAAAATGCTTCTTTGTGTGCAGCTGGAATTAGAAAAGCAAAAACAACCTTGAAAGAAACAAAATGTGGGAAAACAGGAAACAGACACCAACAGACTGTATCACAAGCCTTTCAGGTAATTTAATAGCAATTACTGTTTAAGAATGTTGAAGAAATCAGGCAAAAGACTGAAGACTTAGGATTTTGAGGAAGGAAGGCTGTGTTTGGAGAGACGCTCATTCTGGTTCTTGTCTCTTACAAAGCATTACAAGGAGAAAAAATTAAATTCAGCAATGCACAGGTCTGGTTGACTCATGTTAGAACACTCTCCTTAGCCACAGGATACTGTAATGTTAGGGCTTTTGTTACAGCCATTTTCTTCAGTCATGGGAAAGTTGCTAAGTCAATTAACGCTGCTCCTCTCCCAGCCTGGTATCAAAACACTGGCTTTACTTGGCAAACAGGAAAAGAGCTAGAAAAAAATGTCAGCTACTCAGAGACAATAAAATGGAATCTCAATTCTACCACATGGCCATCATGTTATTTAGACTGACAGTTCATATCTGGATTAGATGAAAAAGAAAAAAAACGTGTAATAAAGATATCATCTTGGGAAAGGGGGGCATAGTGGGAAGCAGTGAACAAAGCCAGTAAAAATAAAACGCCCTTGCTCTAGTCATCTGCAGAATTAACTTAACTTACATGTACTAGAAAAATGAAAAAAAGCCTAGACAATCAAGCTTATTCAAAATTACAAGTCAACTCATCAGACCCCAGAGAAAAAAAAATGTCTGGTGGCTGCCAGAATCTTTTCTACCCAACTGGTAATTTCTCACCATGAGCTGTCTGGAGCCCAGCTGGGGCAGAGTGAGCCACCCCTCACAGCTTGCCTGGCTGGGCAGAGCTAAGGTTAGTGCTGGGTCATATAAGAAAACTCTCAAAGCAGCTGCCTCTCTATATTTTGCTTGTGGTTTATAAAATTAATAGGTTTCAAGAAACAAGGCAGTTCAGTTTTCAATGTGGTTCACGACCAAACCCTCAGAAGAGTAAATAAACTATGGAAAATTCCCAGCGGGTAAGAGAAAACCTCAAAAACCTAAACACACCATAAGCATGCCCCTGTGCCTACAGAAGCTGAGGGTGGCAGGAGCAGAAGGTCTTGAAAAAAAGAAAGACTTTTCAACAAAGACTAAGTAGCTCATATCTGACAGCACAGGCATTTCCTCTGCCTCTGGGTTGCCAACTAAGCTCTGTGGGCTGTAATCTGACACAGCCCCTACACAAACATACTCAAAACCAGGCTTAACACAGGTGAGCAACATCAGAATAATCCAAGCCCACAGGGATTCCATGCTCCTTCCCTGGAACTGTAAAAATTGTTTAAAGATTACAGGCTTTGTGATTAGTTCAAGATGTACATGTGTCATCAGCCTCCTTGTGTGTCAGAATGGACAACCAAGGCAAAAACAGACAAAGAAAAGAAACCAGAAGAGACATGGCTGTTCTTAAAACTCATATGTGTATTTACTGTTTTTCCAGAATAAATAATCTCCAGCCAACCGAGCCAGGCTCAGTTGTTTCCCCACTTTCAGCCTAGGGTAGGGACCAGCACACCATTCCCACTCCCTTTCTCAAATCAGACTGTTTTCTCACTGTGATTCCTCAAGAGAAAATAAATACATCATTTTTTCTATACAACTGTTTTCTATAGCTGTACCATCTATTTTAATTGCTTGGTTTTTGGGATCAGTACAGATACTTAGCAATTTTACTCATCTATCTTACCATTCCTCTATTTCCAGCCTCTGCTTGTTCCACCTCTCCTTCATTTTTTTATCTTGAGACTTTGCTCCATCTCGTATGTACATTTTTTTGGCCATACTCAGGTTCTGCTCTGCATCATTTTAAAGACAAGAGACTTCCTCCTTGCTTGATCTAGTGATCTAATGATTACTTGAACACTCAGTACTTTGTGAGGTAAGCCTGACCAGACAAGCACCAACTTAAAAGCAAACTTGTGGTAGATTTGTCAGAACTGTCATCAAAACAATGCATCTTTGGCTTATGCTAAGTACTTGTTTGGTAAAGTACATTTCCCAGAGCTGGGTATATGACTTAGCTTCTTGAGTGTCTACAGATATCTCTTTTTTTTTTCCTTCCCAATTTTTCTTTTCTACTGACTAGAGTCACCTTGTAATATATGTACTATCCTGAGTACTTTGTCTTCCAGGGATAACAGAACACCTCTAAATAGCCTCTCCTTGTGACTGGGCTTCTCATGGCACAGAAAATAAGGCTATTAATCTTTAACTTCATGATAGAGCAGTCCAGTCTTTTTGCCTAGTCTGACAGCAAAGAGGTGGTGTCCTTTCCTTGCAATGTTCAGTTCATTCCTGAGTGTTCTTTTCTTGGTGGTGTAGCTCTGCACCAGGAGCTGAGATCTTTACTCATTCCCAGTGGTTTAAGAGGAACTTTGATGTAATCCTGCATGATAGACTTTCATGTACACCTTGGCCACCCTCACATCGGTGTGAGCACAACTTACGCCTTCCACTGCAACCAGGAATTATTACCAGGCCTCCTTCTTATTCCCTTTATCACAGCCTTAATAAACCAGCTTTATTCACGTGTTTCAGAGGACCTTTGTCTGAATGTAACTGCATTCACCACGAATAAGCAGAACGGTGCTATGTCTAGCTCAGAAAATTCCCTGAATCATAAATTTTCAGAGGCCAGGAGAATGTGTCACCATATGACTGCTCTCATAATTCTTCATCTCCTAGACAGACCCAGAGTCAGCATCCTGGGCTGAGTCTGACCAAATGCTACATCTGAACTGCTATTTGTGCACCTTCAGACAAGACTTGCACTTCCCCTTCACTTCCACAAAGTAATCTACTGGATGTCCACTGAGGACTTAACATAAACACACAACCCTTTTTTGTCAAAAGGCTGACCAAGCGGCCAGTTTCTTCTGGAACAAGACAATATTCACAGTCTATTCAATCCTGGTTTTAAATTCCACTCTGCCTTCATCATCAAAAATACTACAATTATTATGTCCCAAACTTCTCAAAATTTCTTTACCAATCCATACTCTGACTTTAACCTGCCCCTGTCCCCAGGGAATAAGGAGGCTAAGAATACTGAATCCACATATTGAAACAAATCCTTTTCCTCTGGATGATCATCTGAAGCCAAAGGATCATGCCCACTCCCAGTAAGTGAACACCAGCAAAAGAAGATTTCAAAAGTGCCTATACCTTGATTTTTCAAAGTGATCTATTTGTACCAAAACAAGATTTCCTACTATTCTTCTCACCTGAATGTTGTTTTGTACCAGGAACAGACCAGTTTCCTCTGATAGTAGTTCTCACATCCTGGGAATTGCCTGCAATGATGTGCCCTGGTTCACCTTCAAGTTATGTCCCACACAGACGCAAAATGTTACAGCACTGTGTAGTGTCTGGTGACCACTGACCATGCCACCATGGTAGAATGAACCAGGGAAAGGCAAGGATGGAACAATGTCCAAGTAGATATAGCCATACTGAACAAAATACATCAATGCTTGCTTTATGATCATCATTTTTCCTGACATTTTCCCATGACATTATTTCAACTCTCCAAGAAACCTGAAACCAGAGTCTACACAATCCTCATCCACACTGCTGCCCTCCAGTCTATCCTCCCACCACTCTTACTGCCCCTCCAGGAAAACCACTCTCCTTGAGGAACTCCAGCAGTACCCTATTTTCTCTGGATAATACCCTCCTCCTTCTGAGTTTATTTTGGTGAACAAACAAGTTCTGGCTTAGGAACAAAAATAAACACTTGCCATCTCCCTAACATTCAACAGGATTAACAGTTAACTGGAGCTACTTTACCCCCCTTCATCTGGCAACTCATTCTGCCACAAAGGTCTGTGGCACTAAATGAAATCCTGCCCCATTCACACAAATGGCACTTCACCTGGACCAGCAATTTACTCAGTGTGTATTCCCTTAGAATAAAGGCTCTAAAGCATTTGAGGCATTGACTCTGAAACATTTATATACAAAATACATTATACACTCAAAACTACTCCCATTTCAATAGGCCCTAAGGACATCAGAGGAATAGCCTGTGCAGGCAACTATTTTGGTTTTTTCTCCTTTTAGAAAAGCCCCCAAAGCCTCTATGGCAAAAGCACAACAGAAACCTTGAAACTGAGATTACAGCTGCAACTCCATGTAAGCACTACCTTTTCTTCCCCATTTCCAGTTCAGTTGAAAACAGTCATAGTCCAGTGAACTATATAAACATGTTCTTAAAGCTGTGTTACCCTGAATGGATTCCTTCCTAAGCTGACCTACAGCAGTTTTTGCAGCCTCATTCAGTGTGCAGATTAGATTTTGGTCTTAAGTGGAAACCTCTGTATGTGCAAAATTTCTGTCACACACACACAATTTTTGTTAACACAAAATGGTGATTTCCTTCTGAGAGAGCAAAGGAAGAGGAATTGACTGCTAGTGTCTGGGTTCAAGCAAAAATTTCTCTCCCAGGTATTTTACTGAAGATAGCTTATAGAAAAACAGGGACAAATATTCATACAAAGCCAACACATAACGTATAGAAAGAAAGTGAAAAACTAATGAGCACAGCCCCTACTTCCCCATTCTAAACCAAATCCCATTACAGATATTACAGTAAAACTATATCCAGTGCAAAAAACCCTACTTCATTAAATATAAGGAAGAAATATTGTCAACACATATGCATCCCTAAAACTAGTATCACTTCAAATAAACTGTGAATTTTTCATGTCATTAAACATCAATGCATTTCTTAGAAGTTTAAAAACAGACTTTTTTCTGCAATTAATATGGGAGCAGTCCTCCATACTACAATTCAAAACATCCCATTTGCTTCCCAATATCTACTCTAGAAAGACCTTTAAAAGCACACATTTACAAAGTACCATCTGTACTCTGTACCAAAGAGAGCAGACTAAAAAAGTGTGTGTCAGCCATCCTGTTCTCGCAGGACAGGGAGTTAATCCATTAGTAATTAAGCCAGTTTATGAGCCAATTACAGGAGAGTTGCAAGCTTCCTAAAAGCCTCTTCAGAAAACTCTTCAGTTATGTCAATATTTAAAAAATGGTTAAATTATCCTCTATGACAGTGCCCTGAGGCTTTAAGCAGAGACACAAGCTCACTGAAATTTTGAACCACACTGATTTAGTGACTATTCCTGGCACTGACATCATCATTTCCTTCTGCCTTGGTCTCAGACTGGCAATCCCAGCTATCAATAGGGAACAAGAATTGAACAACAGGAGAGAAAAAAGAAAGGCTAAGCAAGGAGAAGTTGTTTCCAGTACATATTGGTATTCAGAGAAGACAAAAGACTCAAATACAAGTTAAAGCACAGCAAGTAGTATATAAAAATTCTAAGGGAATAGCAAAACAAAAGAAGAGGTGCAATCAGGAAAGGATAAATGTGCTTAGTGATGGTACTATATTGATTCTTGCAGGGGCAAGTGAAGAAATTTGAATTTCATGCAGTATGGCAGGAAGCCAGGGAATGGGTCAACATATCAAGGCAGTTGCAGAAGCACTCATGTTAAAGCAGCATGGTGGGAAATGCAAGAGGAGTGAAGCACAAAACAGCAACAATTACAATGCACAACAAATTATTAGAGCCCAGCCAGCAGCTTTAGCTGAGCCGACTGTGGCCTGTGGCAATCCTAAATGGAAGCAATGAGATCCTGTCTGTACAGGCTGATAAGGAAAGAAAGAAGACTAAAAGGCAGCATGGGAGTAGAGGCAGAAAGGCTGTTATGGCTAAATAATGAAGCCAGACTGTGACACAAAAATCTCCCTTGTCATTTTGATTTGCTTGGAAAGGTATATTGGTCTCAGTGTTCTGTATGGGAAATACGGGTTTTACAGAAAGAAAACTGCAGTGATCTCTGACTGTCTCAACCTGTCCAAGTTTAACCTGCTCCCAGGAAGGAGCTGCAGGCACACAGCACAATCTCTCCTTTCAGGCAGCGCTTGCATGTCACTGCGTACATGCATGAGCACATAAGCAAACAAAACAAGCTGCATGAACATGTCCTGACTTTTCCCCTTCACCAGCCAAGTGGAGGCCAGAAACATCTACAACTATTAAATGTTTGAGGCCCACATGACAAGAAGGAAGACAAAATGAAGACATTATTGGAATGACTGACATTCATCCCTAAGACAGAGTGTGATACATGGCAGAGCAGAAGTTACCAAGAAATCACCCAAAAGCTTTTGAGCCTACTGGCAGGAATCTGATTATGAAGTAAGTAAAAAGGTAAGGAAAAGGTTAAAAGCAGAAGCTTTAAGACCTTATGACAGAGAGAAGGAAATAAGGCACCCTGGTGGGGAGTGGGTAGGTGTGGGTGTGTGAGAGTGGGAAACAAAAGAGCTAAACAGAAGCAGCTCATCCTAGGGCTTTCCTACCTAGCTGGTGACCAAGTGTTTCCTCCCAGGTGCTGAGTCTGGTCAAGTCAAACAGCTATCCCAGAATGGCCACAGACAGCAATATTTTAAATAAAAGTTTAGACATGCTGTAAGTGACCTGAACTGACAGACACCTGGAAAAACTGGGAGAACATGAAGTACAGCAAATTGGAAAAGAGCATCTAAATCACATGCCATGACACATTTGAACCACAGGGCCCAACAGCCCAACAACCCAGAACTTTATTGCCAAGAGAATGCATCAGCTGAGATGCATCTTTTGGGTGATGAGGGATGCACGCAGGAAGGGAAGACAAGGCAATGAGATGGTTTAATGAAAGACATAGCACCAACAGAATGTAAACCCAGCCAGCTTCTTCTTGTCCCTACCCAATCCAAGTATAATGATTTCTCTACTAAATAAATTCTTGAATACTCTTCCACATAAATTCTCACATCATATATTTAGTTAGATGTAGGAGCAAATACACCTTTCTAAATGAAAGCAAAACAAAAATAGGTTGTAATTTATAAAGAAAAGAAGTAATTATTTGTGTAACCAGAAAGCAATCAAAGGTGCCTTCAAACACTTCACAGAGGCTACAATCTTCTGTAGTAAGAATGCCTTGGCACATCTAAGGTAGGCAGAACCTTTAAAGCTTTTAAAAACTCAACTTGAAACAACTCAGAACAACTCTTGATTACATTTATATGAATAATCAGACAATCTGGGATCTTGATTAACAATAGTTATTATTAAAGGGCAGTGATCTTTGCTACACTTTGCAATACTTTCATTAAGGAATTCAAATTAAGTTGATTCATCAACCCTGCTGAGACCTGATGGCAGTTATGTTGCCAACTAAGTTCCAAAGTAATGCTGATAGAATGAATTTGTTTTGATAAGAGAACTGGGCTAAGGTTATACAAATTGTGTCACAGTGAACAGAAAAATGCTCTCCAACTAGAATTCACAAAATAATATTAATAACTTGACTCTGTTGGGATTTACATATCTAAAAAGATTTACATATCACAAACTCATTGTGATTATGGACAACGAAGTAATCAAACACAAAAAGCAAAAAAAAAAAAGTATACAGTATTTAACACTGAAATCATGGCATTATATCCTCAAAAACTGCCCTTTATTTAAAAAAAAGAAAACCAAAGCAAACCAGAAACATTCGATTTAAGTCAGATACACCACATCTGTGAAAGGTGGGAAGCAGAACAGTCTTCCTTAGTAAACCAAATAGCAACATATAGCTCAAACTTGTTAAGGTTCATTTACCTGAATTTTTTACACTGATGCAGATAGAGCTACTCATAGAATAGTTTGGGTTGGAAGGGACCTCAAAGATCATAAAGTTCCAACTCCCCTGCAAAAGGCAAGGACACCTTTCACTAGACCAAGTTGCTCAAAGCCCCATCAAAGAAGCACAATCATCATAGGCATCAAAAGGCACATTTTGTAATACACTTTCCTATGAAATTAACTGAAAAACCCTTACCAATGTCCCTGACTTGACAAAAGGAGAGATCAAACAGGATTCATAAACCACTTATTTCAAAAACAGCTGTCACAGGATTGTGACTTGCCTAATTTGAATCATTCCTCTGGTCCTACAAGGAGACGTGCAATAGTGTTCTGTGCTATTCACACTGTGAATGTAAACAAAAGTTCCATGAAGGATGTTTTGTGGCCTCTCTATGGCAACACCAAAGAAATAGGTCCTGCAGACAAAATCTTCCACTAGCAGTGAAACCTCCTTAATAAAGCTTCATCCTCTGCAATGCTACAACTGTAAAACACCAGACTCTTAAGACTCTCCACAGTTTTTAAGGTGTTAGGAAAATACCTATGACTCAGTATTAGGACTGCCTGCTACTGAGTCATCACAGAGCAAAACCCAGAAGGTGCCTGGAGAGGAAGCCACAGACTTCTAATGGAAGACAAAATCCCTTTAACCTGTTTGATGGGAAAAAGCACCAGTTACGACTACCAGCACAATGAAAGCACATCTGAATGGTAAATCTGGTAGCCCCTACCAGGAGGAAAGCTTTACACAAATTGTAAACAATTTCCCCTGGCACACTGTCCCATTTTACTTTCTACTCTGAAAGGTCAGTCATGTCATAGGTTTAGCTAAAATCTATGATATCCCATCCAAAGAAGAATCTGCTTCACTAAGTGATGGATATACCATTGCTTGTACAGCACTAAGTCTCTAGAGATGAAAAGCAATGTAAAGTGTTCTTTAATAAAGTTTTTAATGGCTTGTCACTTCAGATCATCTTATGGAAAAACAAGATGCAAATTAGGGCACAGCCAGATAGGCATGCTGGTATAACCAGCTGTAATTAGTAGCCCACACCAGCTTTTTAATTCCAGTTATTGCACAAACAGTTCATACTCGTGTTATGTCTATCCTCATAGTTTGGGACCAAAAGGGATCTTCAGGATCATGTAGTCTGCCCTCTTTCGAGACAGTAGTGAAAGCTCTCACTTAGTAAAGTTGTGCAACAAGTTCATGATGCCTACTTCATCTTGAGAGCACATTTCTTAAAATCAATCAAGGCTTAACTCAAAGGAATCACAACTATTAAAATATTCTCACAATGTTTGCTGATTAATGATCATGACAGAAAACAAACAAACAAGCAAAGCCCCCCACCCCCAATGGTTTTACTACTTGTTTCCCACTAGCCTTGAGCTTCCAAACATTGGTTATCACTTACGGTAAGAATAAGGAACCATACATTCAGAAGGACTCTCTGCTAAATAATGTGCATACTATGATTTCACAGAATCAGCTAGATTGGAAAAGACCTCCAAGATCATTGAGTCCAACTTATGACCTAACACCACCTTGTCAACTAGACCATGGCACTCAGTGCCACATCCAGTCTTTTCTTAAACACTTTCAGGGACAATGACTCTGCCATCTCCCTGGGCAGCCCATTCCAATGCCCAGTCACTCTTTCTGTGAACAGTTTCTTCCTAATGTCCAGCCTAACCCTCCCCTGGCACAGCTTAAGACTTAGTTCCCCTTGTCCTGTCGCCGGTTGCCTGGGAGAAGAGGCTGACCCCGACCTGGCTACAGCCTCCTTTCAGGTGGTTGTAGAGAATGATAAGGTCCCCCCTGCGTTTCCTCCTCTCCAGGCTGAACAACTCCAGCTCCCTTAGCCACTCCTCATAGGACTCCAGCCCCTTCACCAGCTCTGTTGCCCTTCTCTGGACACACTCCAGCACCTTAAGGTCCCTTCCTAAACTGAGGAGCCCAGAACCGAACACACTACTAAAGGCACAGCCTCTATCATTGGATTCGGCCCATCGATCTGGCCTGTCCAGGTTCCTCTGCAGAGCCCTCCTACCCTCCAACAGATCAACACTCCTCCCCAACTTGGCGCCATCAAAGTTTTTCTTCCATAAATCAGTCACTCACTGTAAGACCTGTTTACCAGCTCTTCTATTCTTCCTGTAGCTCTTCCATGAACACTTCCGAGTTTAACAGCATCCTTTTTAGCCCAGTCTCCTAAAGATAGAGGCTTAAGAGAAAATGCTTTCTGTCTGTATTTGTCAGTCAATCTTCTGCTGACGATTTTTTTTTAATCAGTTGGCATTTTCCACAAAATTTGAATAAGTGGTAGAGATTTCAAAAGACACTCCAGTTCTACTAATTTTATTAAACTCAATGGCTATGCAGAGAAGAAAGCACCCCTGGATGTCCCTAGGGAGGAAAGGGCTGCCCACAGCAGTTCTCAGCAGCTTTTGACTGAACAGCACATAAATAGTGAGAGTCTTCTGTCACACTGTGCCACCTTTTACAAACATGATGTTTGGGGCATAAAACTGGACAATACAGCAGCGACTGTCAAACAACTAAAAGAGTAAAACCATACGCAGCGAGTACATCTGCAGCTGTATACAGTCTAGCTGAATTGTGACCTCTGAAGCTTGCATGAAATTGTTACAAAACCATCAGCTTGGAAGCAGGTCAACTGTAAAATAAGCTAAAATTAATTGCAGACACTACTGCCTCCAAAAGCACAACCTCCTTGACAATTTCTGTGCTTACTGCAGTTTCAGAGTATTTCTTTTTTCTCTTAGTATTTATGAGAACAAAACTATTAGAGAAACTAGCAACCTACCTTGTAGGGTGGAAAGGAGTGGGACAGTGAAAATGACAGGTCTCAAAGTGCTATTAAATTAAAAATGTGTATTGAAAGGTTTTTAATCTGATGCACTGTTGCTTTTTATGTTACAAATATATGATTGGCAACATAGATGAATTTTTCCACTCTTTTCAACTCTTACTGAAATTTCCAGAAAATGGCATCGAAGTCAAAGGTTTACACCCAGACAGACAAGTAGGGGGACATACAGTAGCTACCGGGTGATTTTAGCACTGTGGACTCTGGAAAGTACTCAGTCATAGCACATAATTAGTTGCATTCTCAGCACAATAATGTACTCAGAAGCATGAACATGATTACTAGCTCATCCAGATGGCATAGGGCAAGAGATACTTTCTCATTATTGCCACATCCAGTGTACGACTTCTTGCAATAACTTCCTCTCAACAAGTCCTTCTGTGAACAATGAAGTTAATGACAAGTGTTTCCTAGGCATTGTGTACCATGTCTCTACTCTTCTTCTATCTGAAAAAAAAAAAAAAAAAAAACCCAAAAACCCCCAAAAAAAAAAAAAAAAAAAAAACCCACCACAAAAAAAAAAAACCAACAAAAAAAGAAATCACTGAGCCTCAACATTTGGGGCCCTGCAACTTCCTCTTTACTCTCCAGCTTCCCCTATTTCCATCCTACCTTGATGTCTGTCCCTAGTTCCATTCTGCTACCTAAATATCATATTGGCAAGTGTTGCTCTTGGAGCAACAGATAAAAAATTTGCAGAGACAAATGCGATTTGTAATTTGTGCCCCATCACATTGCTCCTTTAGAAACTTCTCCAGCATTGGTTTTGGATGGTGCCTGCCACAGAAGCTGCAGAAATCCCAAAACTCATTCAGAATGAAACACAGTACAAGTTCACCCTTGTATTATGCTAAAAACCATGTACTCCAGAAAACCTTTTGATACAGGTCGTGTTGCAAGACAGGTAGCTGGTTTTTCCTAGGGCCCTACCTCAAAAGTAGTTGAACTGCTCCAGCTGATCATCATTAAAGGACATCAGTGAAGTAAAAACCGCAGACATTTGGGGCACTGACAGCCTATCACAGGTGTTAACAATTCACAGTTCTCAAAATCCACACACCTTTTACAAACATGGATACTACAGGAATGCTCTCTAATGCCCCCAAAGCACCCTAACACTGTAACCTCAAGCACATTCAGAAATGAAATCATTTACCACAAGGATTTATGCTTGAATAATTTGCCTCCATTTATAATCCCAGTCTATGTCTATTCTGTGTAAAACAGGAAGTACTGTCACTTTATTTACGCAGCAGCATTTACTGCTGAAACAGAATGACTTAAGACTTACATTTGAGTCTTTAATTACAAACTGAGTTTTATACCTATTCCAGAGAGTCATGTGATGACTATTCAGTCTCAAAATTCTGAGCACTTTAAAACATGTTCTGCTGGAGGAGGGTCTAATTGAAGTTGCTGTTGATTGGGATTACAGATAAAATGACACTCGTATGTGATTTGCATAAACAAAGAATTTCATTAACAGAGGAGAAGCACTGAAGAAACACTGACTACAAAATCAAAGAAGCATGAAACAAACTTCATTTAGTGGGAAACAGAGCAGTAGCAGAAGATAGTATTTCTATATATCAGAGGTTTAATGGAGAGCAAACAGTTGAAACTTGATTTAGGCTACAAAATAGTCAACAGAGGCTTTGGTGGGGATAGAGAAGCACAGCAGAGGCAATGTAAACTCAGTGTTATGAGAGCTGGGAGAAAAGAAGAAAAAATTGATGCACAATGTTAAAGCCTTATAAAGATACATATCTGTTCTCTCTTCCCCTCTGTAGTTCCAAAACCCACAGCACCGCAGCACTTCATGATAAAAGCACCAGATACTATGTGATTTAACCTCTGAGCACTTTCCCCCCATCAGTTTGTTATGAAACCCATACAAGATCAAAAGCATGATCAAGATGCAATCCTGCAGGAAAAGGCGCAGCTTGATGCAGGGCCTGCTCTCTAGAGAAAGGAGATTGTAACACATTTAATGGATGCATGAGTTTATTCAAAACGAAGCTGTGAAATCACTTTATGCCTTCATTAGCATTCCCTCCCAGGAGCAAACAGAAGTTGAATTTTTTCAAAATACTGTGAGTTCACCTGATTGATGCATACATTAAACTGGCCTTCTTGTAGTTAGCAACAGCTTTTTTCTCCCTAATTGATGCAGGTCATATTTTAGACAAGAAAATAAGCTTCATTTGACCCTGAAGTGAGTTCAAAGCTGACTGTATATCTCTGCAGCAGAGTAGAAACTTCTCTAAAGCAACACAAACGTATGTTCTCTAAACTGGAAGTAGAAAACCCAAGAGGGCTGGGTGGCTCATGGACCCATTCCGGACATTGGCAAAGAGCACTGAGAGCTGTAACATCACAGGAAAAGCAGCTACTGCCAGCTCTGGGCTCAGGCTATCTCCACACTCAAAAGGAGCTGCAGCCTTGCACCACACCAACATACTGCCAAGAGCCTGAGACTAAGCACTACTGCTTCACAAAGCAACAAAACATTGCTTCCATGAAGAAACATCCCTTGGTCCCTGCTGACGCTTTCACGGAACACCAACTCCATTTTGGAAAAGGAAAATACTGTGTATGGCACACCACACTCAAAAGAGAGGAGCAACCCTTGCTCTACCACTGTAGAAGTAACTAGACTTCACCACCACCTGTTAAAGAAAAACAGATTACTATGAGAGATTAAAGAAATGTCATCAAGCTAATGAGTCCAAGTGACTTCTGCATTAAAACTGAATTCAGAAAAACAAACAAACAAAACCCTCCCAACAAAACAGCAAAGTATTATCTAATACTTCACTGGTCAGTCTGCCTGCACTCCTGCTTTCCACTCTTAACAGCGACAGAGGGAGGGCCACAACAGAAAGCCAACAAAATTTGGTCTTCAGCATCAGCAGGTAAACACAGCCATGCATTTCCAAGCTTTCTCTTTAATCCAACCCTTTAGAAAAATTCTTTACCAATTCCTGGTATTTGATTAAGATAGCTATGTACTAGAAAGTAAACTAGTTCCAATGTAAATGAGAAAAGCAGGAAACAAGCTAGTTAGTAAAGGGAAATTCTCAGATGACTCAAAGATGATGCCTATATATCTCAATTTTACACAAATGCATTTAAGCATGTTCCATGATTGAAGGACTAGCTACATTGCTGTAGTTTTTCAAGGTGTCTCCAAATGCTATCACAGGAGAAAACAGCAAACCTGCACCAGACAAGATGGGATCATGCTTTCCTCTTATGCTTTAGATTAGGATCCAGACTGCTGATCCAAAAGCAGGCATGACCATTATCTCAGCCCTTCCAACCACACTTGGTATGTGTAACTTTGCCCTTCACGACTTGTGACCAACAAAATAGAAGGGCTGAGCCTCTGAAATTTTCAAAATGAAGCATCATTTACCTTAACCTTAGAAACATCGTATTGCGCAAGAGACTTTTAAACAGTTACATAAAGTCAATCTGATTTAGGACAATGGTTGTCAACCAGTGAGCAGCAATGCTCATGGACAAGGAAACTCAGACCTATAATGCAAGCAATCAGAGAGGAAGGTCAGATGCTGCTCACTGCATGCTCTGTGCTCTATTCACATGGCCGGGAAGGCTGGGGAACCATCACCAAGTCCCAGGACTCCCACCCCTAGGCAGAGATTTTCTGCTTTAACCACACCTGACAAATGAAACCTTCTTCCTTACCTCCCTCTTCCTCTTCAGAAGGCTTTTAAAGCCCACAGATCAGTCACTGTTCTTTTAATAATCCCTGAAGCACTTATCTTCGGGATGTCATACCTACTTATTGTCTCCTTTCCTGCTTGCTCTTGTAAACTGCCCATTCAACTTTGTTCCACATGGTTGGAATACATCTTGTAGAGCGCCCTCAAGAAAGTTGCACAGCATTTAATTCGTAAATTAATGCAGAGCAGCCACGTCTTCCATACCACAGCTACAAAAGCTTCATTTACCAAATAAAATTTCAGCATTGATAATGCATTTGTAGACTTATGAATTGTTTACTGGAAAACTGCATTACTACATATGAAAGAAAGCAGTGGCCTCTGAAACACATATGTTGTTATTTAACTATATAGATTTACTGGGTGGGAGAATAAAAGAAGCGAGGCGGGGGAGGGGTGAGCGCTCCAAAGCAGATGTTTCCAAGCTTTTTTAAAACTAAGAGACAAGACATAAGACAACACTTGAAGGAGCAGCTGGGGACACTGAATAAATACAGACATTTAAATGTGACTAATTACATACACATGCTGGAATTCTCAAAGGATGATCAGGGAGCCAGGCTCCCAGCTCACTCTGACTTTCAACAGGAGTTCAGTGGCCTGTTCCTTCAGGCACGCTGCAAGATGTCATCTTGCTAAATACAGAACACTGCTTCTAAATGTTGCCTCTAGTAGCTTAACCACAGCAAAGCCTACAGAATGCTACAAAGCTATCTACAGGAGCCCTTCTCTTTATTAAATAAATACAAATGCATGTATCTGCTGTTCCTTGCCTGTGTGGCTCTGACAGATGAGACAAAGTTGTCTGGACAGCCCAGAGGCCTTAAAGCCTCTGGGGAACCACCTTTCTGTGCTAAACAGAAATACGATGCCCAAGAACTGCTCTAGCAATGGTGGGGAAAGGTTTACAAGAAGTCTAGGGATCCTTTCCCAGTACTTCGGTTGAAAAGCAGGCAAAGTTTCTGTATATGGGAAGTGGTGGCTCATAAAAAAAACTTAGGGAGAAGTACATACCATTGATTTTCAGATGTATTCATGCAATATTGCTAGACACACACTGTTCATGACTTGGTTCAAACACTTCCACCCAGCATGGCTGCAGAAAGAGAATCTTTCCCTGGTCATTTTCCTTCCTCTGCATTACAGAAAATGGAAAGGGCAGTTTCTAGGATACACAGGATTAAAACCCGTTTCAGCTTAAAAAACATGAGGGGGAAAAAAAAATACAACATTGTTCAAGCGGCTGCCAGAAGCTGTGCGTCAGCACAAAAGGGTGTGTATGGACACAAGCAGCCGGAAGCATAGGAAAGTCTTGAGCACTTCTTTCCATGGCCTATCTTAAAAATGTTCATAAAATTACAGATAGATTTCTGGCAGGTGACAAACAGGAGATGGCCTTCACAGCCAGTGGAAGGTGAGGCCAGATGTTGATAGTCACAACAAGCAGCAGCTGACTGTGCAGAGGGCCAGGAAGGCTGTGGCTGTAAAAAGTGTGGAGGAACACAGCACGAGATCCTTTGTGAAAGACAGAAAGGGGAGAAGGCAGACCTACTTAGTAAGACTTCCTTTTTCCCAACACTCAAGGTGACTCACTACATGGCACAACAGTATTTAGTACAAATGCAGCTACAGGAAGGTACCAGACCACCAAGTCCATGCATGTTGTTTTTTATCTGACACACTTGGGGCAAGGGTCTGTGGTCAGCTCTCTCTGTATGATGTGAACATACACATCAAGAGCCTGCATCCAAAGTCCTGTAACTGGGATACAAGAGACTTATGGCAGCCAGTCACAAGGACCATCTGGTTTTGCACCAGGTCCCACAGAGTGAGCCCACAAGTAGCAAACTGTTCCCAGGAACATTCAAAGTGAGAGTTGTGGTTCTTACCGAGTATGACATAAGAAGTTGCCAGGGGACACAAGCAGTGTGAGTGTGGTGCCTACATCTGTACTGTCAATGTAACTTTTAAATCCACTAATGCTTCTCCTTTTAATCTCTTTTGCGGGGATTCAGTGCAGGAGATTGTGCTGCAGCAGCTGGCTGAGACTAGGGCCTCTGATGAAGCACAACAGCTTAGTGGTTTAAGACTAAATGAAAGTATTGAATGTTTCCTAAGGAGAAGCTATTAGGTAACAGTTTTTGAACTGAATTTTTTGCTTCCTCTGCAGGGACTAAGGAAGCACACTTGCCTTTTGCATTTTTTAATAATCTACTACTTAATGTTCAAGAGCTCAGCACTTAAATATTTTAATTTGCTCTGCCATTCAGATGAATTTTTCCATCCATTCATCCCGCTGACTGTTCACAGCGTGCTCCACGGGACTGCAGACTGGCTCAGCCCCAGCTGCTTTCCAGGCTTTCTGGAATGCAGAGGTGGCAGCAATGTGAACAGGCTCAGAGGGCACACTGATAAAGACCTATAGGTAAGCTCATATTTTCTGGAGAGGTAAAAAAGTTTCCTAATTAGGCCAAGTCTTCATTTAGCCTACGTACATGGTCTTTGAAAACAAGCACTATTCTGGGGCTTAAAAAGCAAGTGTCTCTAAGGTATTTTTAAACAGCTGCCCACTGGATGCAGCTTTTGTTCTCCTTGCAAACCTGAACTGTCCAACCAGTTATATCTATGAGGTCATTTGCAGGGTATTGTTTATCTTTGTAGCTAAATGCTTCACTTAAAAAAACCTAAATATATATTTTTTTAAACAAAGTCAAGGAAGCTCACAAGACAAGCATTAGATTCATCAGAACAAGTGAGTTTTTAAGGTGAAGTGATTCTAGATTCTTATGCATATTTTTGCAGCCTTATTTGCTCACTGTAACATCCACAAGATGTTCACAAGAAAATCAGTTATTTTCACAATACTCAATTGGAAGCTGTACTTCCCTAAAACACCTAGTCTCTGCTTTTCACTCATGACCTACCTCTAACAAAGGTTCTGCCTCTCCTGCCTTTGCTGCTCTCCTCACTGGCAAATTCCAGCTACATAGACATTTAGCTGAGCACTGCTTTATTACCACACTCTTTTCTTACATGCTGAAGCACTAGAACGAAGATATCTATGAACAAACCTGAAAGACATTTCAGATCATGTGGAAAAATGGTAAGAGCTGCAGTTTGCTGTAGACCTTCCTGAAGCAAGCAGTGTGCCATAAAGAAAATGCTGGACTACATTCTGAAGTGCTTTTTTTTCTCCCCGATGTAATAATTCCCCTTCATCATTCCCTTCTTCTTTCTCACACCTAAGACACGTTGCCATGAAAACTTGCACCAATGGAACTACATACTCTAGAAACATTCTTCTTTCCCAATTTTCTTATTTGAACTGCTAAACTCTACTCTCATTTACCACTCAAATAACAAATAAATGTGGAAACTAGACAAAGCCAGAGTGTCCAGGTCAGCTACCGAAGAGAAGTTGGCAATGGGAAAAGATAGTTTCAGCAGACAAAAGCTTGCTTGAGCTCTGATTCTCAAATTTTGTTTCTGAGACCTGGGCTCATTATGATTCAGTGGTTTAAACCTCATGATTTTTCTACACATTGAAGCTAATACAGTGAACAATACCTAGCAAATCATGGTTACAGAATGCTTCACAAACCAATCTTTCTCTGCATTGTAGAAAGTAAATGGAATAGTCTTCAAATCAAGAATATACAAGCAAAAGTTTGAATAAGTATTTAAAAGCTGTCTGGCCAAATGAATAGAAAGCTAGAAAATCACACTGTTAAAGCAGTCACTGCCTTACTGCTATTCATGAAGCAAGAAGCTGCATGTATTACACATTAAAAAGGACCTTTTCAGACACCTATTTCTAGCATTTCAGAAAGCTCACTGAAAAATCCATTGGTACTGTAATGTTACCAGGTCCCACCTAACTGAAGACAAAACCTTTAAAAGACAGCTGGCTGTGGTATGACATACTGTCTCAGAATAAAACAGAGGCAATCACTTCTGGAGGTCGTTCAGTATACCACCTCACTATTCAAAACAGACAAGAGTGGAAGGACGTTTCACTTCATCTGTGTTTGCAGAGTCACTGACATCACAGAATCTCAACCCACAACTGGGGTTCAAAGGATATGGACAGAGGGCTCTGTGGCTGTATCATGTCTAAGGAGTGCACACTTTCCGAAAGGCCGAAGCCAAAGAAACCTCAATGTGGTAATCAGGACAACTGTGCTCGTTTTCCCTAAGCACAGTATCCTCCAGGCTTGCTTTGAGGAGAGTCCAAGCCCAGTGATAAACTCACTGTCCTGTACGTCCCACACACGGCCACCCTCTCTGACAGCAGAAAGGCAAGAAATTCCCTTTTCCCACCTTCTATTTCCTCCTGTCCCGCAAAGCCTTAGGGCCAATAGCAATACAAACAACACTTAAACACAACATGCCAGCCTAGGACTTGGTAGACACAGGTTTGAGCTCTGGTTTCTCAGAACGTGTGCGACCATCATCACTTGGTCATGTTCAAATTGTGCAATGGAAAATGACATAATGAGAGTCCTCAGGTAGCAGCTAGAGGAAGGCTGGGCCCTCCAGGTGGTGCACAGCTATACCGACACGGCACTTTTTTGCCTACAAAGAGGTACAGCTGTGTTCCAGCAGCATTGTGCCCTGGTTAACAAGTTCACTGGAGCTCAGAGCATACACAGCAACTTGCACCAGACTATCCCTGGTATTCGCTCTGCCTCATCACAGCAGACTGCAGAGAGAAAGAGTTTGAATGTACCTACTGCAGAGCTCTGGTAGGACCTGCATGGCCAGAGGGTACAGGCATAGGCAGGCAGGATCACTTACACCAGCACATCCTCATATCAAGAGTGGGCCTACAGTGACAGAGGTCACCATGTCGGTCACCTGCATTTGTTAACAGGTCCTAGATGTAAAGACTACCAGGACAAAGCCTTAGCAAAGGCACCAACAAAATGATATTAAATACTGGTCTGAAAATTGGGCTGGTCAGAACGTTCCTAGCAGAGCGTTTGTCATATTGACATGACTGCCAAACAGCTAGAAGTGTATGATGCCACCACTCTAATTTTGACAGCTCTTCTGCCAGAGAACACAAAGCAGATTCCTCACAGAAGCCAACCAGCTCTGCCACTACTTCTGAGGTAACCTGAAAGGCTTTGGTGGCCTGTGGTCTTCCAGACTCCTCCTCAGAGGACAGAGAAATCTTTACTGCCATTGGAGTCCTGTGGCATCTCTGTTTCAAGCTGAATGAGACTGGATGGCTGATTTTGAGGCTGCTTTAGTAAGTGATGGCAAAATTTGTTTTAAGTCAGCTCTGTAACACTCCCTCACCACACAAGCTGTGATACAAATTTACTTAGCCAGTAAGGTCCTTAATGCAAAATAGAAGGACATTAATATTACCCTTTGATGTCTTTTTAATATTTATGCCATGACTAAATTGGATAAGGGATTTATTAACATTTAAGACTATTAGGAAGGAAATTACATAGATTATGTGGCGAGAAGGAGAAGGGAAAATGAAAAAATCTCACACCCTATAAATTCATAAGTATATTTCTGATTTAGAACATTCAATGTCCAAATAAATGTTTTGATTCCTCCAACTATTTTTAAATGAAGCACTCCACACTGTTTGCAATCAATGTGTTTCTCATAACTTCATAGCTACATTTCAAGTCCTACCGTGTTGCGAGCTTATGGCAGACGACACCAGTGTCTGTTATGACTTCACTCAGTCTCAGCTCGAGGTGGACCTTCCCCTGAAACACACCAAAAACACCATATGAAAAGTTAGTTGTATGCATAGGCCATTCCACCTTCAACCAAAGCAAGTCAGTTTGTGCAAGTAATTCCAGGAGAAGTCAAAAGATTAAGTAAGAGCTGTATAGCTAAGTCTTTCAGCTTCCAGAGAATGCAGACTAGTAGTCATTTAACTAAATTTGGGTGCGTAATTCCCACCATTATATTATCTCTATATGTTGTACTAATTGAAGGATATGGAGTGTCCATGGTCTAACACAAATGTTGTGTTGGAGCTTTACCTGTAATTAGCATTTTAAATATTAAGCAAATATCTGCAACACTACTGTTAAAAATGGTATCACAGAAGCGTGTTATAAATTAACACCTACACGTTTTAAACATTATAAAAATAAAATCCATTAAGCAATATAAATTGTAAGACAAGTATCAATAAAACTATATCAAACAACTATTAAAAAAACCACAAAAAATGTTCCATCATGTTGCTAGTATTCACAGCATCTACTGTTACACAGTCTTCAACTCCTTACCATCACATTAACTTTATTATGACTTGGGCCAAAATATTATCCTTCAATACACTAAGAAAATAAAGGCAAACATGAATACCAACTGCATTCCTCTTATTAATTCCATTATATTTCAAAATGTGAGTATCCACTCCCACTGACAAAAACTCAGCATCACTTTTACAGTGTGTATACAGTAAATGCAAAATACATTTTGTTATTGACCAAATCTGACATGCCAGCAGTGTCCAGACATCTTCTGCAAATCATCATAGCCAAAATCAAGCCTTTCATTTTCATAACTATCTCCCCTCCACCCTTTGTAATAAAGGATGCTAAAATCCACACCACTAATTAGTCACGGCTCTAATGTAGGTATCATCTTTACCTCAAATCACATAAAATTCTCTTGCCACCCCTTTGAATCTTCCAGATTCAACCTTTGCTCTTTTTGCACATGACCAAAACTCTAGCCAATGATTTCCCTGTCTCTTGTGACTAGTTACTGCAACCTCCTGCTCTATGAGGATGTCTATCCTGAGTAACAGAGGAGAGTGAAGATGAAACCCTGGCCTCAAGTTGCACCTATGCTGCTAAAATTCCCTTTCCCTACAGCGGATTTGTCTGGACAAAAGTTGGTGAAGGCAGTCCAAAGCACCGCAAGGAGTGCAGCAACAATTAAGGAGCATGGACATGCAGAAGTTCAGTCCAAGGTCATTCCCTGGTCCTCTCACGTTAAGAAGCACAAACAGTGCTGAATTCAGTGCCTGAATACTTGTCCTGAAGAAGCCTATGAGACATTCTGTTTCTTACTGCTACAGTCATTCTCTCCCCTTCCTAGTGTATATCCCTTACTCAGTACCAGTCTTTCTGCACTACCTTGCATGCACACTTCATGCTTTCACTCCACAAACCTTTATCATCTACTTATACCTTCAGTACTCTGACTCAGTAATACTTTTCCTATCTGAGGGCTGGAACACAGACCCTTCAAGTACATGTGGGAGATGATACCGGTGTTCATCCAGAAAACAAGGAAGACAACCTCTCCAATCTGTATAAAGTTGCAGAGGCACCACAGCAGCTCGCTGGCATTTTGACAAGGGAAGAAACCAAATGTGTGTGAGTTTAAAACAAGGCTTCTGCTGTGTGTCTTTTGCATCATTTTAAACAAAATAATTAAACCACCACCACCCCCAATGCAAAAACCAAACATGCTGCATTTAGCTGTCACTCCTGATTCGTGTTTCAGTGACACAGGTATCCTCCTTCACCCTGTCACTGTGTGACATTGCTTCCAAACTGCGGTCAGCATCTGTCATTGGCTTCCAAACTGAAGCCCGTCCTCATGCATAAGAGCAGGACCTCTCTACACAAATGAATAAAGCCACTTCTGGACCCAGCTCTTAAGGACTCAGTACCACTGCAATGCCCACTGTAACTACACATGACAAGGGCTGGGCACATAACCAGCTAAGAACTCTGCTTAAGCAGAACAGCTTTCTGGCTTTTGTTTTACTATATTTTCCTTACTCTTCAATATTCTCTCTTCCACTGGCTGCATATTCTATTACAGGACCTAAACCATTAGTCTCTGGAGAATAAATTTTAATTATGAACCTGTAAAACCCACTACTGCAATCTTTGTTGATATCCTGAAAACTATCTTTACCAGAGAAATCAACATTAATACAAGTTTTGAAGAAATTAAGAGACAAGAACAGAGATTCAGCAACTTCAGAGAAAATCTCTCTTTGTAGGAAAACACGAAGGTATGAACATGTTTTTATAGTAGTATTTCTGCTGGTCTTAAACAAAAGTGAGATTGACCCTTCTCAGGAAGGAATGCTTCAATGCACTCAGATGAGCCTGAGAGCAAACCTGAAGTCGTCATTTGCTCAATCTCACACAGACTGAGTAAAATGGAAGCTCCTGATTTCTGAAATTAGGCTGAAAAAAAATCTTTTTAAAAATCAGCAGTATTTCACACATTTTCTTAGCTACGTTAAGCATAACATGATAGCGCTGTCTCTTCTAAATGGCTAAAAGCCATTTTTTCTCGTAGCTTTCATCTTTCTCTTGTGAAAGCTTTGAAAATGGTCAGCTGTTCAAAAAGCAACTCCAAGCTTCCTACAGCAAAACAGAGGTCATGGGATCACAGGGACCAGCAGCCTACAACTATTCCCAAAACACCTTCCAGTGTTTTACTCCCAGTTAAAAACTCAAATACCTTGAAATAAGGCTACAGTAACACACTTGCAGGCTTAATTTACAGAAAATGTAACTCTTACATAAACAGAATGCTTTTTCCCAAATCAATTATACCATTATGCAAAACTTAAGAATTCATCTGAATAAATTCACTCCTGAGCAATGGCATTAGTTGGGTTTACAAAATGCCAGATAATTCATTTTGCAAAGGGAAGACAGAAAACTGCAATAAATCAGTATCATAAGATCAAAAGTTAATCTCATCAACAAGAAGGTCAACCTAGAATGGATTAAATGCACCACCAAAACAGAATTGCCATGATCTTTGACTGAGAGTTTGTAAGAAAGAAATTTATACTTTTATTATTAAAAGAACTACTTTTAATAGTAATAATAACAAGAGTCTTCTATTGTAGTAGATCTGCAGAGTTTGCAAGCAGGAAAGATTAGACAATGCAACAGAAATGCAACAGAACAACAACAAAAAAATCCATTTTACTGAAAGCTGAAACAGTGGCTTCATCCTGCTCAGACAGAATCCCTCCTTTGGAGCCAGGGGTTGAGTCTAGGCTCAGTCTTGCATTGTAAGGCTATAACGTTTTTTCCCTTTAGCACAGAGCAAAAAAATTCTGAGAAAAAATCTGGAGCTTTGACAATTCTGAAATTGAATGTGCTAATTACTCAAAACATTTCCATTAACAAATATATTTCAGGGTGTTCCTGGAAGCAGCTATGCTTATTAGCATAACCTTCTCCTTTGGAAGGGTAGGACTCCTTTTCAAGGAACAAAGTGAAGGAGTGCCAATTCAACTGCTGAACACTTCCTTCTCCATCAGCTCCAGCTGATACGGAGGGTGGGTTCACAGGTCACACCTCCTTCCTAACCACATCTAACACCACATAATGGGGCCAGCTGGCTTCCAGTTTTCAGTTATTCATTAAAGAAGCCATCAGATGACTGAATTTCTTGTAAGGAAGCAGACAGTATTCAAAAGGAAATCAGTAACAAAAACAACTTTTGAAAGACCTTACTGAGCAAAACACAAATTATACTATGCTTGTTAAATATAACCTTTACTACACACTCAGTTATCTGAAAACTGAACTGAAACTGATCGCAAGTTGGCAAAGAAAAGAAAAAGCAGATTTAAAGTTCTGGTTTTACAGATGCAGAAAAAGCCTGTCTCCAACCATCTCCTTTCTGCTTGGAATGCAGCTGGGAGTCACTGTGGATTGAAACACCAGAAAACAGTTATAAAGCAAATAAAAGCATACAAATCCTACCTACCTGTATCATGTTTCCAGCAGTTGCAAATTTGTGGTTTAATTTAACCACAGTACTTTGAAGGAAAAGAAAATGCATGACCACAGATTATCCTAAAGTTACTCTTATGACAAAGTTCTGCCATCCTGGCATAAAGCAGTTTTAGGATCCTGAACAAGGCCTCAGAGGCAGTGTCTGCAAGGTCACCAGGACACAACTGCGAGCCATGTCAGAGTGCAGTTACCTGCACACATTTTGCCCTGGAATCTGACACACCCCACATGAACCACTGATTGTAGATTCAGATGCAACATCCGACCTATCTCAAAACAGATGCAATCTGTTTTTTCAGAGAAATACTTATGAAAAAGCACTGACAAATACCAGAAACATCCGTGCCTATCTGAGGTTTTCGAAGATGCACAGAAGACTGTCAGTCCGCCTCAGTTCAAAAGACAGGAGCCAAATCTACCCAAATTTCCTACACCATTTTAAAGCAAGTATCAAGCAGGCCTCCATCCTTTTTGTTACTATCAAATTTTTAGAAATCTTTCATTTTTAAAAACATCAAAGGAAAAGAACAAGTCTTCACTCCTGATTTTAAACAAAACCAGAAAATATAGTTTGCTTGAATATTGAGTATCAAGTCAATCATCTTAATATCCAGGGCTCACACAGCATAAAAATTCTCTCTTCTACAAAAGAACAATAGTTGATATCACAAAAAAACCTAAATAAGGTATTTGTTTACTATTACACCTGCTGGACAAGAGGTTTGTGGTCACCTACCTTCCCGCTTCTCACTAGCCTACCCAACTTTGCTGGGAACTTTCCCCTCCAAGGTGGGAGTCCACCTGCATGAAAGTTTTTCCAAACATTTATCCCATATGGGGACACTTTTCCCAATACAACTCAACTCTGTTCATTGCTCAGTAGTGTGGAAAGAGGGACTGGGACCCACTTTTGGCTCCTTACACTTCATCCTGCTGGTAGAGTGTGACTGCAAGCAGTCTCACCCCAGCTCCTGGAGATAGAGGAGGGAAGAGATGTAACAGACATGAGCTGTAGGAGAGGACTAGGCTAAGCAGGTGACATGAACCACGGCTCAGGACTGACTCATGCCAGCATCGCATTTTTTTTGGAATCTCAAATTCAGGACTGTGATTAACAGTGGTGTGTTGATTTATCTTCCCTTGCTCCAAATTGTCTGGAGAAATGAGCACTGGAAGAACTCAGTGCTGCACAGAGACTATTCCAAACTAGGGAATAATCTGTGCCATTGCTTTCTCAGTCTTTCCAGATTTTATTTCAGGATATAGCAAATGTTATTGGGCAGATTCTGTCTACTCTGAAACCTTTTTAGTCAGCTTCCTGAGAAGTCACTTTCTGCCACCAGTAAAACTTAAAAGCAAACAAGGAAACTGAGCCAAACCCTAAGGGCTCACTAAATGCTGCCCTTGAGGGAGTGAGAAAAGACCAAGGGTGCAGCTACTGCTTTAGGTAAATCCAGCCCTGCAGTATTATCAGCAGTCTCACATAAGGTCAGGCCTAACAGCGGGTTTGAGAGCAGGAGGAGGAAGGAGTTTGTTTGCTGTCTACATTTGCTGCTTCTAACAGCTGCTCCTTCCTTTAGCAGAGGGCAGCAGGCGGCTGGGAAAGGTCTAAGGAGCATGCTAGAGATCACAGCCTGCCTGCTGGACCACAGTGCAGCACACAAGAAACTGGAACAAAACCCAGCTGATTGCTGAAAGTGCAGCAGCTCTGTTCAACACTGCATGGATTCATAAATGCTAAGCAAAGCGGAACTGATATCTGCTTGCTCTCCATATGTGCAAGCATGTCAGAATTGCTCAGTAACTGGCAAACAACTTCACATGGCATAACGTTAACCTTCCTGCTTCTCTAAAGGAAGAACACTGCCATATGGTCAAAATCCTTATAATTAATCATGTTTTCCTCACAAATAGTTTGATGGGATATAATATATAGATGTTGTAAGTGAAAGGATTTCATTTCCCCAGACAAATTATGTTCTGCAGATACAAAACCCACGTATGTTACTTTAAAACCATGTACACTCATTGTTCAGCAATAGGTGCTCCTCATCACATGCCATGTTACAGACTAGCTATTGAAGAGTAATAGACCAAAACTTGATTGACTGTCTTAGCCCTTTGTGCTGGTAAGTCTGAATCCTGTGCTCTTACATTCACATAGGGAGGAAGTCTTGCTACAAAAGCAGGATCTGGTCAATAGCTGCTCTTTCCCTTTACCACAAACATTATTTACCATTGCTGATGCATGGTTCAGTTGTCTCGAATAATTTTGTCAGTAGACATTCAGCCTTGAGAATCTCTCCACCCTATCAAAACAGACATGTGGATCTCTCTTCTAAACAACTAGAAGATAGAAACTTAAGTGCCACTGTTCAAAATACAGAGGGCAACAACCTCTGTTTCCTGTGTGTGGTAGAAAACTGATACCAAACCTGGAAGCAGCGGCTTCTTTTTACAATTTGCATTTACCCATGCTTACAGTAGGTTGTACAAAATGCATCAGCGACTCATTTTTATGCTAGAAGTGTTTAAGTACCTACACAAAGATAGTAAATATCAGTGTTGGACAGTGGGCATGCAATGCTCTTAATTGTCCAACAGACAATGTAATTCTATCAATTACTGGAGTGAAACTGCCATATACAGTTGCTCCTAAAGAATTGTATCTTCAAATGCATAATCTTAATTCACAATTAGCAACAGAGCCATCACAGTTCAACACCACTTGCTCCACTTACACAAAGAGCATTGATTTATATAGAACAGGAAGTAGGCAGATATGGGAGAGACCCTGGAAACTTCAACAAGGTGAATAAAAATAACAAAGTAGCACTTCCAGCTTCCTCCACAGATCTGGGATAAACTTCCTTGTCACACAAGACTGAATGAAGAAGAGCTAATTAAAAAGCTTGTGGTGAAACCTTGGCTCTGATGAACTCATGGCAAAACTCCCACCCCAGGAAGGCCAAGATTTCATTCATGAAGCCTGACACTTGGGATACAGATTCTGCATTCAATGGGAAGGTGCTAACATAAAGGAAAGGTTTTTTTGAGGAGCACACCATGCCTTAGCTAGATTCTTCTAGCTAATATACAGGCAGCATTTCAGAGCCAGTAGTTATGTCCAGCAGGACAAGAGGATTTAAGTGTACTCTCCAAACATACCCATAAATTTTTTCCACTAATGAAGTATAGTACACCACACGACACCAGTCCATACTCAAGAACAGGCATGTTTAATCAACAATAGCCAAAGGCCTACATAGACAAAATCCTAATGTGGTGAAAGGAAGAGGAAAGGCTTTTGGTGTCTGAAGAAAGTACTTAACATCAGTAACACAAAGCTTTGAGTACAGAAGGTTAAAATGGGAGATAATTTGCTTCCTCAGTGTTGGTTATCTGCCCTTTACATGCCTTTTATTTTTATTAAGTTGATAGCCAAATAGATTTCTCGGACACATCAAAGTTCTTATGACAAGGAAGGGGAAATGAGCAATTTTCAAGTTTTTGTCAGATTTTTTTTTGCCTCAACAATGACTTTTACATAAGAGCTTGAGCATAACTGGCTTTGGAAAAGCATTCTGTCATTTAATACTGAAAACTCAGCTGTAAGAGCACATGACTATTTCACATTTGTCAGTGAGGTGAAGAAAGTAACTCAAAGCACACTTGAAAAGGGGAACTTTTAAAACAAAAGCCTGCACAGGAAAAGATGTCAGAATAATCTAACTCTCCTTTCAAGTCTCCCCCACTTTGGCATATACAGACTACATGGTTTGCAGTATGCTGGTGTATATAGATATTAATCAGAATATCTCTGGATCTTTAACCACTTCACTGATTAGATGTACACAAAGGGTATTTAGGCTGCAAAGCTCAAACTTCACAAAACAGACTTGAACTATTAACTTAATGTGAAAAAAAATTAAGGGGAAAACTGCTCAAAACCAGGAAAGGCCTTTTAAAGACTGTATGTGCACTTGGGCTTAAATTCCACTAAGAACACATGGACCACTGAGAGCATCTGTCATCTACAGCTCTAGGCAAATATCTGAATCAGTTACTGTTGGGTAAACTTCCTTCTGTGAAGAAAAGGAAAACATGATTGGATCAAAAGAGATGTACACACAATAGCATGGCAATTTTTGCTTCCAGACCTCAAAAAGCACGACAATGAGAATACAGCAGGTCCTGAAAGACAAACGACTAGTAGAAAAGAAACACATCCCATGTAAAGTGTGTAACATCATGCTCGTACTGACCTCAAGCAGCTTACAATGTTGTCTCTTCTGCTGCTAGCCCCTCCCCTCCAGCTGAAGCTGCCTGATTGTTCATGATCTATTTCAATGCAAAAGTTAAACCATTTTCAGTAATGGCTCAATTCCTGTTCTACTTCTCACTGAAATGCTTGGGCTCTTGTACTGTCAGAGACTGGGCATTTAACTCTGGGCACAGTACTGAGGAGGAAGCAGGCTCCATCAGAAGATGGGAACCTAAAATTCCTTCAGCTAAATGTGCACAAACCCACCTGGTTATAGCTTCATTCTTTCAGAACAAGATTTTCAGTCTGGAAAGTTAGGCCATAAATTATGTATTAATGGCTGCTGTCAACTTCCATTCTGCACTCTGTATAAGAAAACTTCCCAATCACATTTAACATTTTATTCTATATTTAAAAAAATATTCAGATATCATGTAATTTCGTATTTGTATGCCAAACACAAATACAAGTTGGAGTTTCATCATTTGTTCTCCACAGAGCAGCTCAAACTTAACCACCTAGCGCACAACTGCTGTTTCATCACCCAGCTATATCTCAACAGCATCCAGGGTATCCACTGACAGGACTAGAGCAGAATATGCAATGTGTGATTTCAAACTAGGGAGAGCAAAACCAGCCAGCAAAATGTGGGGGTCTTGATGTACCAACAGAGTAAAAGCCTGTCAACTTCAAGGGGCAGTTACAGCCCACTGCTGAACGACACAGCACTGTGTTCTGGTAGCTGCTGTTTCCCACCAACTCAGGCAAGGGAAATTCAGATGCACCTCGTGATGCTGATTATCTCACTAGGTAAGTTTGCTAGACCAAATGGCAAACCAAACCCACAAGAGGCATGTGGGTAATGCCTGCTCTGCATCTGTGGGATGAACAGCTGCACAATCCCACCTGTACTGCTCCATGTGACACTGAACACGACGTGGTGGTGAGGTCACAGGCCTCTTAGCAGCACTCAGCCCAGACAGACAACGCCCTCATTTTTTCTTCAGCGTGATCAATCATGCCAGACTCCTTTACTTGCTGTCAAACAATAAATGGAGCTGGCATTAAAGCATCCGACAGCAATACTCATATCTGCGTAGTCTGACAGTTAATGTAGTCCTGCTGCCGGTAACATCCTTATCTGCAATAAAATTTATGAAGCCATAATCTCACTCCTGACAATACAAAGCACCTTTACAAGACAGTAAGAATTGGCAATGTTGTAAAACCATAAAACCGGATTCAAAGTCTCGAGCTAAACACCTTGGAAACAATATGTGATGAAGTTATACAACATTAACACTTACATACTGAATTTTAAGTATAGAGGAACTCATACAAATGAGGTACAAACCATGTTGAACAAAATTTTAAATTCTTCTCATGAAACTTCAATAGCTCAAAATACCAGTTTTTACATCACAGATATTATCTGTAATTTCAAATCAGTGTTTCTGTTCTGAAAAATGAGGTTATGTGTCCCAGAAGTGGGCCACAAGAAACACAGCATCCACTATCACCAATATTTGAAGAATCCATTGTTTCTCAGGTGGTTTTCAGTTTCTGACTGTGCTGGCTGGTCTGCTTAAAACCTGGCTATTTTCAGACTTCGCACAGGGTAAAGGTAAGTCCCTCATAGGTTTATTATTCCTACCCAGTTTCTTTCACGTCATGGCCTAATGTATTAAAAATAATTAGAAACCTGGTCTCTTTCTTTTTTAATTTCTCAGTCTGACTGTATAACCTCAAGCAAGTCACATTCTTTCTGACATTTACTCTCACTGTATTCAGTGTGGGAGTGACAATAGCTTACCTCAGTAGAGTGCTGTGATGCATAACTAAATAGCCACAAAGTGATCTACAACATGGAAAATAGTACAACAGCCACTGACTGACAAAAACAGAAGATGCAGGAGCTCCCCTAGCATACAGCTCGATGTTTAATCCATTAGATTACATTGGAACAACTGCTAGAATGATAAAACTGATAACTGGCATGTTAAAACTGCGTTTGTACTAGTATTTGCATGACTCACCACAAATGTTAACTATTAAAAATTTCTTAAACTGTTTTCCTTAAAATTGGAGGAAAACTGAGTAATATTTTCTAAATACTCACCATTAATACAAGTATTCTATTTTCTCTTACAAATGAAAAAGTGCTTAGAAGGACAACTGAGATACCACAAATGTAAAAGATACAAACAGAAAAATATTTCATTTGGCTATCTTCACTTGCATAAGAATTCATACAAAATATTTACAAATCTGCTCCCACTATTATGGAGAACCAAGCCCTCTTGCAGACTCAACATAAAGACCAAGGAACATTTAAGTAAATGGATAAAATCAGAGTATCATGTAATCATATTTACACTACTTGTAATAAATGCTTATCATGGAGCCCAGAAACAGCTTTTAGCAGTTGTGCTCTTGTAAGGATGCAAACAGCAGAAGTGATAAACTGTACAATTACAAACAGAGAACATGCTTTCCAGCACATACTGTGCTCCTCATCCCTCCAAAAGCTTGAGCTGCCTGCAACTTACATTACCAGTGCAGCCCTAGAAAGCACCCCGGTCTAAAAAGCTTCCACAAATTCACTCTGTATAAATATTGTAACAAAATAAACAATGCAGAAGCTTATCTAAATATTGGCCTTCTTCAACTGATAAATTACAAAGGGAAAGTTTTCATATCCTACAGGAAATAAACACTCAATCTATTGTTCTGAAAGCACTGTCATAAGAGGCTTTGGGGTAAGAAGACAGGGAGACCAGGGTAAACAGAATAGATCTCATAGTTAAAAGCCTGTTAAAAGTCTTTCCATCACCAGTGACACTGAAATGTGGCATTAAAGAGGATCAATATCTTACAAGAGAATGTCACAGGCTGAACAGGCTGTCCTGAGGCTCTCTTTGTTTTCTTTTTTTTGGAGAGACAAATAATGCACTGTTGTGCATGTGATACAATCTCCCATGTATTTTCACATATGCTTCACCATACATGACCACACAATTTAAGTGTAATTTTCCAACCTGGTATGTGCAGACCTGCACGCAGACTGAAAAGCCAAGACACTGTGTCCAGTCCTACCATACAGAATTGTCTAAGAGGCATTTCCCCTTGCATTTATCTGAGACTTTTGCACAGGTCAGACATTCATGTCTCCTCTTAAACAAATATTGTGGTTCAAAAGTGATCTCTAATATATACTCACAGGAGAAAAAAAAAAGTAACTGGCATGGTATCCCGCTACATCATTTTGATTTCTTGCTTTGTTATAATGACTGTTTTCACAAGACCTAATGTCATAACAGAAAACAGAATCTGCTTCAAAAGAGGACAAGTACAAAAAGAGGAGTCTCACTGTGTACAAAAATTTGCAAAGTACCAAACCCTAAATGTAATTTAGGGCTGAAGTAATACAATTATCAGCATTCCCACTGTTTGGCAGAGGGCCTAGAAATCTGGCAAGGAATGTTTTTCACATTGAAGATGTACTTGTTGCCATTCCTGTGGCAACCTGCCAACATAATTATTTAAAGCAGTACCTGCAGATACTATTTTCAAGATGGCTCCGCTCCCTGAGGAATCAACCGTTATTTATAGGGCCTGAAGTTATTTGATACTGGAGATAAACACACCCCTCCTTGTATCAGTGACCCTGATAGTTCACATAGTTTTAATTATTTCTGTAGGCAGAATCCTGACCCCCAGTGATTCATGCACACCTGTAATCCACCCTACACTTATCACCAAAACCCAAACCATACTAATGGGCAATGCTTCCTTTTCGTAGTGAAGCAACAGATCTGTGCTAGAGCCATGAAACCTATAAAACTGCCATGGCCTTGTTACAAATACTCTTTTGCCAAGATATTTTTTTAACCATCTCACCTGTACTTCTGAATCAGCATCAACATGCTGGAGTTGAAACCAGGTGTCTCTGTTATGATACTTCTGCAGATCTTCTTTCTGTATAGCTACCTTTCCTGAAATAAAACAAACCAGAAGCACATTTTAAGACATGCTGTAGCTCTCCCAAGATATATTTCCATCAAAACCAAGTTTTAAAAGAATGATTTAGGGCCTGCCCTAAATCAAGAACGGCTTCAGAGCAAGGAAAGATTTTTTGGGGCATACTTCTTTACAGAATACATTATGATGAACACAATACTGATGGATCGTACAATTCTGATGAGCATCTTTTTCCACTGCAATCTGGGAATGACTTGAAAATTCCTAAAGTCCTTCTCACCTAACAGAGCGAAGCACTGGATGCTACGGACAAGCTTGTAAATATGCTTATAGCAAAAATGTCATTGTTACTTCTCTGACATGCAATTAAAGTTGTGGGAAGAAAAGCCTGGAAGCTGTTGCAGAGATTTTTTTTGAGGCTGATGTCTGCAACAATCCCAAATTAAAGGTTCCATGCATACATTATTGCCAACAGTATTTCAGGATGAGGTTTTTCACTATATAGTTTTGTAGGAAAAGGGAAACAACTAGAGATGTCAAGTCACAGCAGATTCCCACATGTGCATTTTGGGGCCGAGTCAACTTCTCTCTCTTACTCAAATCTTTCAGACTTCGCATTCCGCAACCCAGAACCCAAAGGCTATCCCTGACTGTAGAGAAAAGCAGGGGAGGGGAAACCCACCCCAAAACACTGAAGAGCATTAATTCTCACCTTTTTATACCACTCTTACCACTACCAAATTAGCTGTTTTGGCAGGTATGGTAGCAGCACCCAGTTCCACGCTATGAACTAACTGCCCACGTGCATGCGAAGGGTCAATGCAGAAACTTCTGATCTGCCCAATCTCTCTCAGGCAGTATGTAAAGCACTCTCTGAGGGACAATGAAACTTTTTCCAAGCACCTTTCTTTGTATACACAAAGCTGAGCATGGCATGCCTGAGTAGCTTGTGATCCTCAGAAAGCTCCTTTGGGTTGGGTGGCTCCCCAGGCACTGAGCAAAGCAGCATGTTCGAAGTGAAAGAATCCAGGGCAGTCAGAGACATTCACAAGGCTCGAGGAAGCTGGGGTTTGGCAATGTGGTTGGGTAGACTTTCGCTGCTAGATGAGTTGCTCACATACAGTTTGCAACCACTACTTTGTTACAAAACCACACCTTCTTGAACCAAATGTTGTTAGATGAAATTCACCAATGGATATAGTTTTGTGGGAAAAAAAACTAAATTCATGCAGTTTGACCAGATGTCAGTAATACACTACCCCAACAAATGTTAACAGAACACATTTACAAAAAAAAACCAAAAAACAACTAAGAACACATGATCAAAGACTACAAAAGTGGCAAACACAAAGCACTCTCTCTTCTGAAATCTAAAAAGCTTACAGAAGTCCTAGCAGCAAGTTATTACACACCAGCATTCCCTCAATTTATGGCCTTTTCCTTCAGCTGGATGGCTTCACCCAGCCCTCCTGTTTGCTGGGCTACACCCTATACCATGCTGCAGCTGCATTCTTCTGTCACCTCAGGCTGCTTCTGGTGACAGCTTCCAGATTTCCAGTCCCAGTTCCTAAACTACCCTGCCATTCTTCCACAGCTGTCCTCCATAGTATCTGCCAGGGTTTCTGCTCTAGCTTCCCTTTCAAAACTTCTGACTCATTATTCGCAAGTCTTGTTCATTCTGCCCTCAGCACCGTCCTCTGACTGCCTGTCCTTTAGAGATTATCAGATCCATCTCCTGGCAAACATTTAACTAGAGATTAACAAGGGAGACACATTACTAGACTCTTTATTGGATATGCAGAGCAAGCCACTTGAAACTTCTTAAAAAAGCAATAATTAAATTACACAAATCTACAAAATAATATGGTAGAAAGGGTAAATAAGACATCTGAACTGTGCTGAACAGAAGACACCAAGTTATTCTGCTGAGAATCTATGGGATGATGACTGTTTTTTCAAAGCTTCTACTTTTACTCTCCAGCCATAGTGGTTTGTGGGGAACCTAGTTCCTCTAAAACACTTTGAGAGGAATGCATTTAAATGCATGACCTTCCACTAATTGCTTTGGACCTCACTTGAAATTGTTTACTTTCACTGCTTGCTATCCTCACTGTACCCTTTAATCTCTTGCAGAAATCCTCCACTCAACTGCAGCGTTACACACACTTTCCAAACACCATCACCCGCAATCAGTCTCATTCACAGTCGCCTCCCATGTAAGGAGTGCCTTGCAGAAAATTCAAGGATGGTTTCCCAATATCTGCACCTGTACACAGCAGATAAATGGTGTGATCACTGCCCCCTCTTTCAGCAGGGAGTTCCACTGCTCTCTGCATCAAGGATGGCAGGGTAACCCTGATGGGTCTGGCCACAAAGTCAGTACATGATTGCAGCACAGGGTGTTCACAGGCAATGGCACGTGCCTCCAGCTCTGAGGGAGTTAACATGGTGATAAAACTGTTTTGATTAGGAAACTGTTTGAACAGCACTGTTTGCTCTGCACACAAGCAAGTTTTATTAATGACTGAAACTTATTGACTGGGCTGGCTATAATCCAGGGGTTTTCACTGCATACCAAATGATTCACAAAGAAGAAAAATCTACTAGGGAAACAAAAAAGGGTGGCAGTAAAAAGAGGGCCTACAGTTTGGCCAGTCTAAACATATACAAAGATATATTACTGATAGGGCAGAATGTTTGATCTGCCCTATTAAACAGTTCTCTGCATACACTCAGAGAAGCTTCCCTCACAATTTACCTGCACCAGCCATGTCCCTATGCTCATCCAGCTCACATTCCTCCTCCTCCTCATCACCAGACCCACATAAAACACAGTGCAGGTGCTGAGCATGGTCATGTTTCTGGCCTAGTCTACACAGTCACCACTCTTCCACTGGCTGACCTGCGTCTGACCTGGCTCAAACAACTTCCAGCCGCACCAGAACTAGGTTAAATCTAGGCCAATAATCACAAGCTGTTGGCACCTGGCATTTGACCTGACACTACACAATAAGAACCTGTAATTCTCCCTGAAGATAAACCTGACACGGGAGGTCAGAAAGATTTACCACCACTCATTTAAAGGACGTTTTCCTCTTTGTGGTTCTTCAGCACGTTCTCAAACTCGAGCCCATTGTCTTGCATTCTTTCTCAAGACTTGGGTTGCTTCCAGACAGCACCAAGAAACTCTAAATCTTGCACCTGAGGCACCCAGCCACTCCTGCTGGTTTCCTCAGAGTGGCCCCAGGCTGCAGAGTCTGCATCTGTTTAAGCTTTTAGAGACTACATGGGAAGAGGCAGCAAATAGCCGAGCTTATCGAACAACATAAGGTGTAATTTCAAAATTTAGTATAAGTTATATTTTTAGAAGTTAGATTCTCAGCAATAACCAGCAATGATGAAGTAAAAGCATTCTTCTCATCTGAACGAATTTCTTTCTGAAGCCTGATGCTCACCAGGACCTCATATTGGGGGAGGGTAGGAAAACCTCACACACACCCCTGTGTGTTTTCCACCCATATGGCAGCAATTTCCCTATAACCCACCCCCCCCCACTTCAAACTAAACAGATCTTCACTGGAACATTTAAATCCTAAGCTTTGTGCTTAAAACAAAGGTGCAACATGCCACAATTGAGCTCTTCCTTCTGTGAACCTCTCTTAAGGGAAAAAAACAATATACCAATAACCTACTATTGAGCAGACAGCTTACAGATTAATAAAGTTACTGCCCAGGCCCTAGATGGCTTTAAAGCTGCAAATTCCACTTCACAATCCCTGTACAAACTGATTTAAGAGCCTCCTACGTTCTCCACCCATGCACCCCTGTCCTATCAGCAGGGCATACTGAAACTGTTGAGGAAATCAAGTGAATCTAAAAAAACCCAAACAATGAAAATAAACATTCTGGGTGAGGAGAAGGGAATAAGAAATAAGTTTCAGGGGTCACATGTGGGTGGTGTTGGCATTTTAAACACAAAGGTCATTTCAACTGACCTGTTTCAGAGCTTCCCCACTCAAGAGTCACATTAACATTGCTAGAAGACAGTAGGAGAACACTAATTTGGGCACAGAGGCAGACATATTGAACAGAGAAGGGTAGGAATTTCTGGCTATATGGCCTGGGAAAGTGCTTGTGGAAGCACCGTGCCCTGAGTGCCCATCCCTCACTGGTTGCAAACATTTTTCCAAAGCAAGTCAATGCAGCCCATTAACTTGTCCCTGGGCATGCCTAGGCTTATTAAGTTAGGGTCAACATCTCCACACAAAGACCAACAAAATTGATAATTTGGCTCAGGCATTCTCCATCCATACACAACCACCTTCTGTCTGCATTACCTGTTGGTGACAAAAGGGTTAGGCATCGGTTAAAGGATTACATCTCACCTTTTAATAGTAATTTTCCAGTTTGCATCTGAGATATGTGAATATTTATGACAGATGCTAGACTAGTAGAAGATTTCTTTACTGAAAAAGTAGTCATAGTAGCAATAGGACAGGAACTTGTCATTTTAAAAGGGCACAAAGCCCTACCTGAAAAGTGATCCAACAGTTATTTTACAGAAGCCTAAAATCAGAGCATTTCAGGAGCTCTTGTATCTTCTCTTTAGGTTATCTTTATCTTGGAATACCTACACAATGAAAACAACAGCATTTTACACACTGCTGCCAAGCGAGCTGAAACAATATAATAGAATATTTTTTAATATAGCATCCTCCATTAACAATGACTGCAGTACAGTTAATTTACAGCAAAGGGTTAGGCCTGAGTCACACATTAAAAGGCCCCAAAAGCCTAATTAACTGAGTCTTCTCTCAGCTCTGAACAGAGACTGCTTTGTCTCCTTCCTATATGCTGCAGTCTAGGCAACAAGCAAGCCTCAAAGCTACTTCAGAAGTTGCTTCATGTTAGTATGTTAAGTGCTCAGACACACTGTATCAGTGTATTGATTTAATATAACTGATATGAAGGTGCACAAAGAAAGTCACTTTCAATACTTGGAAAGACTAAGGACAAATCAGAATCAATTTAAATCAACACTTTAGGCTGTGAGAGCCTAATTAACCTGAAACAAGAAGCATCACTGCTATTCCAGCCTACCTAGAATTTTATAATTATCTGTATGAAAGGTTATTTGTCTTTAAATGAAAGTACAGAAACTTTGCCTGCCTTGTTCAAGAACAGCACAAATTCACTCACCTCCCCCATAACACAGAAAAAGATCGAAACAAGCAAACCCCCTATTTGAGAATTACAAAGATAAGGACGAGAATTAGGGGCAACATAAGGCTTCAGAGCCTTAGAAGCAGCAGAATTGCTCCCTCACAGCTCCTGTGCAGTGCACCATGAAGCACAAGCACTATTAGACCATCTGCTACAATGGGTAAGAATTTAGTGGCAATAATGGCAGAACACTTCCAGCACAGCAGCAGTGCATCCTACAGAGTACTGAGGTATGTGATATCCATGACCCCAATTTCATTTGTTTGGGTTTTTTAAACTAGTCCAAATATAATAAGAATATCACTTATTAAATCTATTTTTCCCCTTTGTGGGATTTATCTTGGATAATAAGGCAGGGAAAAGTAGGCTGTGGACAACACATAGCTTCTATCCTTAGGAGCTACAAGCTGCAGCATTGCATGAACTATCTTCTATTAGGGTTGTTTTGCTAGTCACAATCCAAGAGCTCTCACTCGGCTTCCATTAGAATTTCTGCTCTCCCTTCCTGTTAAAAACATCAAAACCCCCAAAGAAAAAGAACCCTCCTCAACCACACCTCTGGTATCACCTCTCTGCCAGCTGCTCTCTGGGCCCTCAAAATGGCCCTACATTTGAGACACTGGGTACAGCCTGTGGTTGGTTGCAATGTGACAGCAGTCCTGAACTCCAGACTTGCAGTCACCACTGCCTGCCTGACAGCAGGCACCAAGGCCCTGAGCATGCTGCCTGCACTGAGCAACCATCTCCTTCATTCCCTCACTCTACACACAGACAATATTAACACTTGTCATTAGGTAAGGAGAAGGGCTGCACGAAAGTACGGTCCAGGTTCTGGCACATTATGCTCAGTAGCTTTGTTCATATTTTTTCTTCTTCATCCTAGAAGTACAGATACCACTTTTTGAAAGCTCAACTTTGTTTTCCTGCTCTTGGGACCACCTATCAGGTTAAAAGATACTGCAAGCGCAACCTAACAACTTATTCTATGCAGAGAGTATCTACTTTAGCCTTTCTATGTAGCTGCAGAGAACTTTTCCAGGATAATTCTAGTTTACAGCTTCTTGACACTTGTCATTCTGGAAGAGTCATCTGTTTCCTTTATTTCATAAGTAGTTATATTTATATCATACTGAGTAGATACATTATTCCCATGTCATCCAACAGTACATTACGGAAACAGTAAACCACTGCCTAAGCCATGATCAGGCTAGAAGAAACCAAGGAACACTATTTTCTACTGAAATTTTCATCTCTGCTTCATGCTGTATTGGAGGATCTTTCCTGCACTTAACTAGCAAGAAGCACACTTCAGCAGGGATGATACTTTTAAATTTTTTTTTCTTTTAAATGAGTAAAATAATGAAAAGAAAAGGTTATGCTTCAGCTACATTTGGTAACAGTTACCTAACAACAGTAGGCAGTTTACTTGGATGTTTGGTGATAAATTGTGGCAACTCTACAAGTACACCTCCTCAGCTTTGGAAGTAGCCATTAACAAAGGCACAGGTTAACTCAACCATGCAATCCTCAAACGACTTTCAATTACAAGGTGTTTTCACTTTGTGAGTGTCTCCAAGAGCTATGATTTGGTTTCATCTACTTTAGTCCAGAGTAGCTAAGTTTTACTACTTCTGAAGGCAAATTTGTTTTAGTGCTTTACTTTGCTTCACCTAATCCAGCATTAAGCAGGAGGAGAGTTACAACCTGCCAGGATACAATGGCCACAAGAGTTTCAGTTTGTCACAGAACACACCTAACAACCTGTATGAAGGTGACTTAAGAGCAGTGAAGTTCTTGTAAATGTAATTAACAGAAGAACCAAGCACTAGTCTTCTAGCACTGGCTTTATGCTCCTTCACTGAAAAGCTTCCACATTTCACATCTGTGCTTTATTCAGCGCCATTCCATCCCCATCAGCACAGCAACCAAGCTCCCCCCCAGCCAGGAGTACCACAAACTTTTCTAAGTTCTTACTCCCCAATGCAGTACAAGGACAGCACAGCACTTCTGCCCCCTCAGAACTTCACAGGGGTGCATTTTGTTCTATTCAGCTCCTGCTTAGCACAGATGTCGGCAAGTCAGTTTCATCTATCCCTTACCAAAACAAATGAAATGCTGAGCTGAAAAAAACTAAACCGATTCAAGTAGAGGATAAATAATTGTGCACTTGTCACCTGAAGGACAGACGATATTGACTAATTTCTCACTGCAGTGTTAAGTGACTTGGTGTGGCACATTTCTTGGTTTTGAACTGATCTGTATGTTTAAGGTCACAGCCTGGCAGCCTGAGCTATTCATTACACACCTAGAAGAATACCAGCTCAGGGTGCATCACAGAGATGTTTTCCTCACTAAATCTAACTCAGTTATTGAGGTGTGAGAAGCCCAGTTTATTGTAACAGCATGTCTCACTCAACATTTCTAAAAAGCTGAAAAATATCAAAACAATCATTAAAGAACATTTGCCTGATACAGCAGCACTATTATCCTAATATTCCTTCTCCTGCATCTAGACAGAGACATCTTTTTTCCCCATTATTACTGGAGGGGTACCAATTGACAGTTTTTCAAGTTAGCCCCATCTCCTCTGTGTTTTTCTGGTTGTAACAACTAGATGGAAATAGCTATTCTACATATTATAGACAAATATTCCAGCAAATTGGCCTACTACTGCTATTTGATCATTCAGAAACAAACAAATGCAATTTTAAATTGCATCTACCATTGCTTTCAGTAGTATATTTCCTACTCAAAGCATCTCAACTTACTATATAAATCAGTACATAAACTCTATCCAGTAACAGTCAATATCAATTAAATAACTTAAGACTAGTTTACTTTCACAGTAACTATTTGCTATATTTTATCTAAAAAAGGAAAAATATTTCAGATCCACTGAATTCAGTATTTTCTTCGTTATAGTTGCATTTCAACCAGCATCCAAGATTCTTCCGAGATGCAATTGTTCAAGAGTTGTGTCTCTTAAACTAACAGAATCCCGGATGACTTAGCAATTACGATTAAGAAAATGCAAATGTAATAAACAAACATGCAAACTGCAAAGATATCTTTATCTGCCCAATCCTCCCATCCTGTATGCCAAAATACTACAGTATGTTCTAAAACATATCTGCTACACATGCTCCAGTTTGAGTTTGTTTGGCTTTTCCTGGAAGTTTGTGTCAGAGGTTTCAGGGGGTTCTTGTTTTTCATATTCTCTCTCACACATCTTCCGCTTTTGGTAGCTTAAGCATTCTCATCTGTCACACACAGAGTTGCATTTCTCAAGTTAAAGAATTTACCATCACAAACTTATACTTCATATTTGAATAAATAAAAGCATGCCTGAGGTCCAGTAACCCTGGAAGTCAGTACTGTAACACCAAGAGAAAGTCCTGGAAACATTAAACAGTGAACCAAAAGGAATTCTGCTAACCAACCATCTTCAAAAAAGAGCTACTTACCAAATTCTCACCATTTTGGCATATATGCACTCCATTCTCTGTCTCAAAACCCCCTCAAAACCAGCCAAAAACACAATGCAAAGAGATGTCAAACACTGCAGATCGCATGTAGGTAAATTCACAAGCTCAATAACATATGGACTTAAAATTAGTCTCTCCTGAATGGAAGACACAACCCCCCAACTCCCTCCTCTGAGAAAGTTCATTGCTGGATGAGCTTGAGAAACCACATTTTCTTCAACAGAATTGTCTCATGACAATATAAGGTAACAAGTGATCTCTGGAATGCAAACAAAGGGCCCCTAACTGGGCCTTGGTGATTCAGTGGAAAAGAGCTCATTCTAGCTCTACTCTGACCATCCTTTTCAGTAGGGACCTTTTCCAAACCTTCCTTGCTCAAGCCCCTTCAAGAAAAGGTTTAAGTCTTAAAACTGAACTGAAGATACACGTAGAGCAACTATTGCTTTTAAATATCACAGACTTTTATCAAATTAAAGAGTTCTTTTGTTCAAAAAACTCTACTGTTGAGCTTTGCTGCTGCTGACTCCCATTCGATAGGAGCTACTGAAAACAGCTGCATGCAGTTACTCCAGAACACTGTTCTCTTTCCAGAAAATTTTCCTACTACAAGCAGAACTTAGAGAGTAGTATCAAACTGACAGTAATTCTGGAATTTTTTTTCTCTTTTCTTCATTGCTATTTATCACACTTCCATATCTTTGAAATGCTTTTCAAAATATACCTGCAATAAGGAGGAAGAGGAACAGAGGGAGGAAGAGAGGAAAAAATACTACAATAGATCATGTACACTGTAAAATTTCAACACAGACAGGAAACACCAGAGTTTCGACTTCTAGTGCTACATCAACACTGACACCAAGCTATGTGGTTTGGTTGACGTGCTGGAAAAGAGGAATGGCATCCAGAGGGACTTGCACAGGTTGAAGGGGTGAGACCATGGGAACTTCAAGAAGTTTAACAAGGCCAAGTACTAGGCCCTGCACATGGGTCAGGGCAATCAGAAGCTCAAACACAGGCTGGGTAGAGAACGGATTCAGAGCAGCCCTGAAGAGAAGGACTTCACGGTGTTGGTGGACAAGAAGCTCAACACGATCCAGCAACATGCACTTCAAAGTCAACATTATCCCAGGGCTGCAATGGTATCCCAGTGACCAGCAAGTCTAGGGAGGTGATTCTGACCCTCCAACTCTGCTCTTGTGAGACCCCAGCTGGTGTACTCTGTCCAGGTCTGGAGCCCCCAACACAAGAAGGATGTGGACCTGCTGAAACGGGTCCAGAGGAGGGTCACTAAGTTGATCAGAGGGCTGGAGCACCTCTCCTATGAAGACAGGCTGTTCAGCCTGGAGAAGACATGGCTCCAAGGAGATTTTATAGCAGTCTCCCAGCGCCTGAAGCGGGCCGACAAGAAGGCTGGAGAGGGACTTTTTATAGGGCACGTAGTGATAGGACAAAGGGGAATGGCCTTAAACTGAGAGTAAGTTTAGAGTAGACATTAGGAATGAATTCTTTTCTGTGAGGCTGGTGAGGCACCGGAACAGGTTGCTAAGAGAAGCTATGGATGCCCCATCCCTGGAAGTGTTCAGTGCCAAGTTGCATGGAGCTCTGAGCAAACTGGTATAGTGGAAGGTGTCCACTTCACCGTGTTTCAACCAAGGGTGTTGAAACTAGATGGCCTTTAAAGTCCCTTCCAACCCAGGCCTTTCTATCATCCTAAGACCAGTATGGTAACATACCAGTTTGCCTGCCTGTGGATTCTGCAACACATGCAAAAGTTAACATTGCCATTTCCTGAAGAGATAGTGAAAAATGAAAACTTGATGACTAATTCAAGCATGCAAACAAAAGTCTGTATTTTCTGCAAGTCCTTTTCACAAATGCTCCCAGTACCTTTAAGATTACTCTAGCAGCCCCTGAATAATTCCCCTCCAACATCAGAGCTTGATTATTAAAACGTGAACTTAGGAAACATAGTGAAAACAAAAATATTTTCACTTCTCTATCTGCAATTTCATGTGTCTGACATGTATTAAGTGGTTCAAGAGATTGTTTTTCCAAGAGAGGGAGTAAAGCCCTGAGCAAGTAAAGTCCCTGGCCTGTTGATGGGTCACTGCAGCTGATAAAAACTGGTGACACCCAAAAGATCATATAATTTCAACAATGAAAAACTCATCAGTGGAAAGAAGGGAGGTGTTACTTTGAAAGTACAAGGGAAACTAGACATTAAGGAGACCAAAAAGCTTTCCAAAAGCTCCCTCAACAATCAGAAATTGACTCCTTCCTCTCCAGGATGCTATACACACATGAGCTCACTTCTGGACATAGAGAATGACGACCTGCTTTCCCAACTCATATGTAAAACAATAATTAAAGAGGAAGCTTGTGACTGCATGACAAATTACTGTAATGTAAAGATACACATAAAATATCTGCACCACCACTCCATGGTTTAAGATAATAAACTCTATGCCATTATACAAACTGTTGCTCAACATCTGACAACCTCCTCTCTACAACCTCTGTCAAGACATACATCTCATTGAGCTATAGCCATGGTAGTCATCCACAATTTATTTCAAAAGAGATGAATAACTGAAAAAAAAAAAGTCCAAAGTGTTCAAGTAACTTAAAATAGAAACTGTGCCCCTCAACAACAACTAAGCTTTTACAAGGTTTTTATCCCCAAAGAGATAAATGGAGTGTCATGCAATTTGCTGCAGATGAAATGCACAGCAAATAATATCTGGAAAAGCAGGAATCTTGTCAATCTCAAACAGGCACTGGAAGTCTCTTAGAGCTAGTCTGTAGGTGACAGCTTGATCTGATACACTCCATAAAATTCTGCCATCATTGTACTTGGGGTACCTGTGGCCAGTAGCTATTCCTCTGCCTTTTGTTAATGTAGACACAGTTTAACAACACTGCACACAGACAAGTGTGAGGACCCTGGAAAACTGCGAGACTAAAGGCCTTGCATTTAGGAAAAAAAAAAGTAACATTTGCAGTAACAAATGATGTTGTCAACATTTAAACAAGGTTTTATAGCCTGTTTCAGTTAAACTACAATCTGCATTCACTATCACAACAGACAGCACTTATCTCCCCAGCTTTTTTATATATAATATGTAATACTGAAGGCATTTTTGTCAACTGACAGATGAAGGACAATACTGAGCAGCACTTACCACTATCATCATCAGTCCTATCAAGACCCCCGACTCGTAAGACTACATATGATGTACAAGTTAAAATCCAAGAGAAATAAGCTGTAAAGTAAGTAGTAATTTCTGAACACATACCTATGATGGAATCCCTTCGAAAAACATCTCTGTCAAAAATATAAAATGACAGATGGCGAAAGGTCCGAGGAATTTCACAGTAAAAGTCTTCTCCATAGAAGGGGCTGAGTGAACAAAAAAAAAAAAAACCAACGTACACAAACACACACACACAAAAAAAAAAGGAAAATAGATTAGTGTTGGTATCCTGGACAAGCCAGTGTGTTTATATTTCACACCCAGAACATCACTCTGGACTGTGACGGTCTTTCCCACCAATGAATGTGCACTGTCAAGCACTGTTCCATTTTGACTCTTCCTAAATATCTTAAATGCCCAAAGAACAAGATTTTTTAATGTGCAAAAAAGACCAGATAAACTTCTTTCTGGCTGGAAAACAAGTGTCCCTTTACAAAGGGGGCAGAGACCACATTATTTGTTAACATACAGTGCCTTGAAGGGTAGAGAGAGGCCCCTGCTGCCACAGAATGCCTACAGTAGACCATTAGGATAGAGATCACAAGAGCATACATGAACAGGATGAGCAAAATACAGTATGGCTCATGGCATTTTTTTTAAAGCATTTAGCATACTTAAAATAAAATGCCTACAGCCATTGCATCCTTTCTCATCCCCTGCGAAGTTTCTTATTTAAAGTCAGATTCAGTCAACTGATGGTAACTAAGCCTTGGAGCTGGTACCATGCTTGTTACCTAAGAGCACTGCATATCTATTTTTGCATAGTGGAATTGTATAGAATAATTTTTTTTTACAGTAAGACCACATTAAAAAAAAATTACTATCTCAGCATGAAAAGCTCTTTAGGGACCTACGGGACTTTCTTTGGATCCTACCAATTTAAATGGGGAAAAAACAAATCTCAGACACCTGGCAGCAACCCTTTCAATTTCTCTCTATCAAATTATATGGTTATGGATTTACTCCTAGGAACTATAAGCATATATCAACATTATTTATTCATTGACAGGTCTACCATTTTACACAGACCTTTCATTCCAAGTCACTCATGCTTCAGTAGATCTAAATGAGTGGATGCAATCTGAGTCACATGAACAAATACAGCAAGCACTGCAGATGTAGACTTAAAAATAAATCTAATTCTAACAGGCCAAAAGCCAGCAAGTTTTTTCTTCCCCTCTTAAACACAGACCTCCTTATTGCCTTGGTTGAGCTCAAAAATGAGGCAGAATTGTGCTGTAGTTTTAATGATTATTAAAAGCTTTTCATGTTAGAAAATTAGATATGCAAAAGTTATTAACAAATCCTTGGATTAACTTTAAATTTTTCAGAATTTTGTCAGCAAAGGTCATTCCCATGGCTTCTAACAGGATGTTTTACACCACCATACGTTTTTGCTTCTATTTCCCCCTACAGGAAAAATACGCTCCCCCAGAATAACTACGTTCCCTCAAGAGCTAGCTGACAAGTCTCCCTTAAAGCACATAGGCACTGCAAATTAGCTAACCAGTCTGTGTTTGAAGGGAAAATGCCACATTAATTTCATGAAATCCAAAGACATCACTCAATATTCACCAAGAAATTTATGTAAGTCACTGCTCCACTAGCCACAAGGAAGAACACATGTTGGATGAACAACAAAGCCCAAGGCATACCCACAGGCTAAACTTCCACCACTGAAATCCCATTCCTTGAAATAAATGCATCCACTTGTAAGTTATGAAAACCAATGTGAGGCCCACTCAGACATCCCGACTGTGAAGGCAGGGGAGGCAAATCTGACAGCTGGAAATGGCAGCTGGTTTGACTGTTTGTCCCAACTGCCCCATCCGATTCAGCACTCTTTGTTACATCCTCTTTACATTCTGCTCTGAGAGGTTTTATTTGGAAGCAAGAATTCGACAGCCACACCTCAGGCACAAAATACCTTAATTCTTTGTTACAAGCAGCTTCTACCAAACTGGGTAGACTGTCCTAGCAGCCACGCTTCTGCTGGCAGCCCCAAGGGCCTCATTTTGTGCACATCACTTGGTGCAAGTTTTCACGCACAGGCTTAACCCAAGGGGGCCACACAAATGCATTAATATCGCCCAAATATCTAGTGCATTATACATGTAAAACACTTTCATCATTCTGAGCTTTAATACTCTATTCAGCCATAAAATTGTCCTTTCTGCTGGAAGAACATGACAGATTAATTTATTCACTAATGACCTTAGAATGAAACAATACTTAATGAACTGTGGATTATATATCCAATCCTCTATCAAAAATATGAGGGAAGCTTCAATATACTGCAAGTCTAAATGCAATATAAATACAAGTGACTTATACTGACCATAATTTACTGATTCTGGGGAGAAGAGCAGGGAAGAGACATCAAATGGGACCTTTGGCAAGTCCCCCAATTAATGTTTGTCATGGGTGTTGAACAGAGGCAGAAGTCAACTAAGACCACACCACAGCAAAACAAACCAGAGTCAGAAAAGCAGAGTGGACAACAGGAGGTACCTAGCCAAATGCATAGAATCAGAAAGAGACTAATTAACAGAAGAAATGCTAGGAAGGCTGACTTAGCCATGCAGGGACCATATCAGGTCACTACTTCTGGCACAAGGTTTATTAGCAGTGCAGACCAAACCCAGAAGAGAAGCTCTGTTCTGCTCTTGGCTTCTCCCCTCTGAGATCCTGAACCCCTTGTAGATTCACAACCTCTCATCACTCAGGTAACACCCCTGAGGTGCGTTGGTTCTTAATTAATTTAACCAAGCAGATTTCCAACACAAGCATACTCAATCTGCACTGGGTAATTAGCCAGCAAAGTTGTAACTGTAAGGATACACATCAAGATAAATCTGATTATGTCCCCAACCCGATCTTGTGTAGCTCCGCAGAAACAGTAACTTCTTTCTGAAGGAATCAAAAGCAACCACACAAATGCTTCCAGCTTCCACTTAAATGTGTGCTTTTTCTCCATGTATCTCTTCAGAATAGTACTTGCTTTGTCTCCCACCCAGACCTGAAGAGCAAGAGGTCGCAGCAGTCAAATTCCATGATTTATTTCTCAAGCTAACTTATCTTGAACGGGAACCCCAGGGCTCCGGAATGGTTTTTCCAGAAGAACAGCTAAACCCCTCCCCCAGCATCTCCTCTCTCCAAAAAGCCAGAATTTGTCTGATGGGGGTTCAGTGAGTACTTTTATTTTGACAGCAATTAATAAAAAGCAGCAACATCTGCCTACACAGCCCTCAGGACTCTGACAACATCCTCCAAAACAAATATTGAAACTAGCCCGGCCGAAAACTCAAAAATCTTTCAAGAACCAAGTAAGTTTGGATTCAACTTATAGGTTTTGAGTCGAACTTTCATTGTAGATGAATCAGCCCTACACTCAAGAGAAATTTTAATCATTCAAAGTGGAGGAGTAACAATGAGGGCCTCCTCCCCAACCCTGGCAGTATAGACCACAGATCAATAGGATCACAAGGGAAGGGCACGGACAAGAGCAGTGCTGTCATTATTTCAGTTTCTTCTGGACTTCAAACAAGTGATGGGACATAACTGCTGAGAGCAGGAACTTACAAGGCCAGAAACAGCAGATCTCCCTTGAAAATGCAATTCATCTCCTTCCAATCTGAACATAACTGCGTTTTCAAACCCAGCTTCTTCAGTAAAGACTACTAAGCTGTGCTAATTTTGTTTTAGTTTTGCCATCACAGCAACAAGAAGAGTATCAGTGCAGGTATCAGCTACTCTTTAGTTATGAAACAGGGCTTGTTCTTAAGTCACCATCTCTTGTTTTCCTGATGGGTTTAGAAACTGAGAAAGACCTGAACCCATTTTTAAATCCTTGCTCCAAGCCTTCAGGCACACAAGGGCCCGACTAACCTTCTATTCCACACACTCTCACTTCACACCCCTTTCTCATTTCTTTTTCACTACATGCACATCACCTTAATATGTTCTGAAAGAGGGAAGCCCGACCTCAGCCATCCTTTTTCCTCAGGAAGCACAGGGCTCTCTTACTGCACAGCTTTTGTACAGCCTCAACCACCAACACATACACTGATCAATCCCTCCTCAGGACACTTTCCCTAGTATGATTCCACAGCTCTCATCACAGAAGAGATACACACAAATAATAAAGTCAAATAGATGCATAAATACTGTAATGGATTTGAATCTTCAGGCATACTCACTCTCCCCTCACCAAAAACTTGCTTGTTCTGAATGCTCATGGCATGGGAGCAGGAACACCAAGAAAACAAAACTAAAAAAGATCCCTCTAGGTATTGTTTCACTTACTTACAGCTGTCCAGCCCTCCCATTTCAAGGTATCTATTTTTGAATCTCTTCTAATGCATGTTTTGGCAATGGATATTTTCAGGAGGAGACAGGAGAAGAGAAACAAAAATTACTGTGCAGATTAAGTGGAATGAAAGCAAATAAGGAAGAGAATCCTTACTTCAAACACAGTAAACCCTCTAGAAAGGGTTCAAAAATTGTTCACATTTACATATTTTACTAAATTCCAGAAGCAACTTTATTTCATTGCTTCAGATATCTACTGATATCATCACAAATAATATTTACAGAGGGGAAGAGATTTCATAAAACAAATGTTAGTGTAAAAACATTTTAGTTTCAGGCTGTGTTACAAAATCTCGTGTTTGTTTCTCAATACTTAGGATTTACTAAAGCAGTTTTGTTTTTGTGTTGGCACCAGTACTTCAGTGGATGAAGTGAAAGAGTTGCATGATGAATAATAATGAAACCCCTCAAACCAGAATTCTTTGTGTATGGATTTTTTTTTAACTGCTTTTGTGATCGAAAGTAAGGACTATTAACATGCCACAGGCAACCCCAAATCCTCTGACTATTTGAAAAGGTTTAGAAATACTGGATTCATCCTGTTGCATGAACTGAACACCAGAGTTCACATCACCATGTGAGCAGGAAGCAAAATCAGTCTTGTACAAAGGAGCACACTTGTTTGTTTCTACCGCTAAGCTTTTTCTACTACTTGGCTAATACTTTTTATGCTATGCTTTGCAGCATATGTAAAGGGAGTGGGGTAGAAGAGAGAAGGTTTATTCAAAGCAGATACAGCAAGCCAAATAAAATCTGAATGCACTTCAGTCTCCTACTAGACACAGAACTGGAAGACAACAGGCAAGTAAGACAGGCTCTGTAACAGCCAAAGTTGGCAGATGTCATGGTAGCTTTCTGACACATTTTATTAAATATAACTAATATTATAGTTGAAGCACAGATTTGGCAGAGGACATGCAACAGCAAGTATATGGCACAGGAGGCAACATCTAAATCCAAACATATCACTTTATGCCCACTGTTGAGAGTGCTGCCCGCAGTGTACCTGACACCCACCGAGCCTAAGTGAATTTTTTCTCATGTCACTGTGCAGAGACACTCAGATGAACAGTGCTTTGCTACACCCATAACCAGCCCTACTACACAGAGGAAAAAATAAAGCAGTGTGCATTTTCTCAATCCTGTGCTCAGAAGAGACAGACAGACACATGAGCTATAGTTATCAACCTCACTTGACAGTTGCTGGTTTGGCTCAATGAGGCTTACAAGGATTATGATAAATTGAAGCAGCAGCCGTTTGGCCCCTGGTCACCTCCCAAAATATTCTGTAAGACGACACACACAAACAGCAGAAGTCACATTACAGCTGCATTTACTTTTTTTTTTAAATTACTCAAAGCAGCCTACAACACCAACAATTGTTACTCACATGGGTGGCTTTTCATATACATAAACGCTCTCATTCATAAACCCTGCCTTGGGTCTCAAGGTTCACTTCACTCTCCTTCTTCCATTAAGTCTTGTTTCCCTTACTGGCACCCTTCCCAACTATATTACTTCCCTGCACAACCATGCAGTCCTTGGCTTCAGTAATATCCCTGACCAAGCTGAAGTTGTACCCCTACCAATCTTAAACCTTTCCCTTAGAGGCTTGGGTGTTCCAGAACTGAAGTTTATTAGGAATTCAAGCCACAGTTAGGTGCTGCCACATGCAGAAGATGGCAGACCCTGGGAACAGGCAGGGGTGAAGCTGCAGAACATACTGCAACATCCACCTCAAGGCCTCTCTGCTTAAGGCCCCTGGGCTGGGGAAAGCTGTTATTTCAAGGAGGTGAGCTGGCAGTGTAAGAATGTAGAAGCAGCTAATGGAGCTAACTCAGATACAACAGCTAATTTTGGCAACACTCCAACTAAGGGAAACAACTTTGTGTTTAAAATTTGAGAAGTGGCCTGCATCCAAGATGTTATCAGAACATGAGAAGTTTAGCTATGCAGCCATGAACTCCAAACATACGGGGAAAAAGGATTTAAGCAAACCTAGAATTAGAAAATAACAACATTAAATATAGCAGTAGAACAACTTAAAGAAAGTTCTGAGAGCTACTGGCTGAATTTGTTACCTGATCTAATTCTAAAACAAATATAGGGCAACCACTTACTAAAGAGAACATAGCCTTAAGTGTGAATTTACAGCACATTTCAATATACACTCACAAGTACATGGCAGACTTGTAGTTCTCACCGTTACGTTCACTAGATACTAGCAAAAAAAAATAACCAAAAAAAAACCAACCAAAAAAACCTGGGGGTGGGAAAGTGGGGAAAGCGCCTCTGGCTTCATTTGCTGTTCATTCAGGCTTTGATCACTATGTTTAGCATGTGAAAAATTTCTCAGTGAAATAGTGGTGAACTAAATAATCACAGACTCAAGATGCTTGGCTCACCTCTCTAAAGCACACGCTGTCAGACATTTGATTCTTAGCGTACGACAGATTTTGCCTTTATTCATATCCTTGAAACAAATTTAGAGATGACACATTCCTTCCATTCTTCACCTATGATTTGAGAAGCTGCCTTGATTTCCTGTTGCAGCTGACACTGCCCTTTAAGTGAATGGGCACATTTGATGCAAACTGCAAAGGCAAAGTCAGTCTTAACACCAACAAGCCAAGAAAGTTCATCCTCAGGAAATATCTGTAGCTAGGAAACACTCTTGGATGGTGGAGCCCAAAGTAGGAAAAGCTACTAGTGGGGGAAGATAAGTAGTTTATTGAGCAAAGGGAATTAATAGGCAAAATTCTTGTCAGGCTGTTTACTTGCAGCTCAGAACTAATGAAAATTTGTAGATCTCTGCATTAATAAAAACAGTCATTCTAACGTGCTCCTTAGGACATAAAATACACGAGTCCCTTCACAAACATCTTTGCTAGGTTATATGGAATGGATCCAAATCTATTCAGTGTCTTTGTAGATGATGGTAATATAAATATTGAATGACAAATACAAAACAGAGAGGCATATTAAATCCTGGCTCTGACTGACCTCTCCCTCATATCTTATGACTTGCATGTGACCTCCTTAGAATTTAGTAAAAGCTTGTGCCAAGTTTACAAAAACAGTGCTGCTCGAAGAGTTCAAGATTCTCTCCCTAAGAACCTGGATTTCTCACTCTGACCAACTCATGCATTCACTATTCTTGCCCAAAGATCCCCAGAGAAGTGGGGTGATTCTGAACCACCCATATAAACAGCCCTTTCATGTTGCTCTGTGGTTTTGTAGGAAGGCCTGCCCTGGTAGTAACCAACCCTTGACTTGTTTCAGTCAGACACTACTAAGTGTATCGCAGCAGCCCTCAAAATCTTCCAGCACAAGGCAGCAGTGCTCACCATCCAGTTTAACAGCAGCCAAAAGGCTGGATGACAGGAATGACTTAAATTCCACATTGTAATTTATGAGCCCCACCTGACTGCTGAACAGAGGAGGTAAGATTCACCATGCTGGCTCCTCTCAGTTTTTGAAACACAAATTTAGATAAAGGGCATCAAGCTCATAGAGATTGTCTTCAGAGCACTGGTAAGGGCATTTCACTGGATAACAGGATGTGCTGGTTCAGTTCTTTCGAGTTCTGAATGATTCATGCATTGTTGATTTAAAAGGTTACTGCTCTCAGCTGTCTTCTCATGCCTCTGCCACAGTCTAATAAAAAAAGAAAATCTGTTGCAGAAGATTAGGACAAAGCTCAGGGAGGCAACTTCTTACACTGTTCCAGTATAAAACAGGAGATGGTGAGTCAGAGTCTGAAGGTTCTATCACAGATATTCCAAGCAAGCCAGAATTGGACATTCATCCAAGTCCCTCTGGGAAGGAGAGATAACTGCTTCCTTTTTTCCATTTGCCAGTTCTAGTTAAGCTTTACACCAGGAAAAGGCCCACATGGAAAAACATACATTTATACAGTACCTAGCAGAAGCCTAATGAAGTTCAACCGAGAAAAAAAAGTAATTCCCAGCTACACAAAACATTGTGTCAATTACGAGCCTTTTCATGCAGATGAAGAAAAAAATATTCAGAAATGCTGCAAAAGATGGGCTTCTCCAGGATAAATCTGAGCAAGAAGACATCATTCCAGAATCAGTACTAGGGCTGCATATGAAAGACCTCGTAATTCAGATTTTCATACAAAGCATCTTGTTTTCTATAGACTACATAAAAATCATTTTTTGAGCTTATTGGAAGATGAGGGGGTTATCAGCCTTAGTAAAAATACAAGCAATTGTTAAAACTTTATAGCCAGCCAGCTCTGTGCCAGACATGGAGTGATAGGAAGTAGAAAACAGGCATAAACAACAGACCAGAGCCAGTGCTCTCCCCTTCAAACTGTAGGGGAGATCTGTGTCAAGCTGTGTCACCCACTCCAATGCCAACCATATGGAGTTTCAGGCAGGACTCAATTAATTTAGTCAAGCATTGGCCCGGCTTCACATCCCTGTTCCCAAACATTGTGTATCACTGCAGCGATACCTCAGAAAAAGGGACCAACACATGATTCACTATTAAGTTGGCGAGTGCCTGGCAAAGAAGCACCATAGATGAGAGCAGGAATTTCTCTGCTGCACAGAAATTACACGGCCCATAGGGCACATAAGCCTCGCCTGCCCAGTAACTCACTCGATGGGTTAAATCAATTTGCAAACAAGCATTAAAGAATGTAACAGCATGACTGGCTCCTCAGCTCATCCCAGAATCCTACAAAAAAAAATGGGCAAGTGCAGTAGGGGCTGGTACCATTTGTAAAACATCTTCTTCTGGAAGTCTATGTACACGTTTGTTTTAAAAGATGTAAACACAGTCATAAAAGATAAAGTAGCTGTTTGAGTGTGCCTCAATAGGTAAAAGCAATTCCTACCCATGGATTGGGAAGACATCCCAGGATTACCACTCATGTATTTGGGATTTTTGTCTGCTTTTCTTTTATGCCCCAGAAAAAGAAAGACAGGGAAACACCTATATGGCTAAGTGTAAAACTGAGTTGATATCAGTGTCTGTAAGTGGATAGTCAGAGACCATGAAGCATCAAGTTTTCCAAAAGTAGTATCTGAAAACAGAAGCTCACGCAGGGAGAAGGCAGACTCCCACTGAAAACAGGAATTTACCAGGAGAAAAAAGAATGACCAAGGAGACCATCTTTAGTCAAGCCTTAGATCAAAGAAAATAGGTCCATAATGGGATTTTGAGAGGTCATCTGGTCCCGCCACTGTTTCAAAGCTGGAAGATCCCTATTATTTAGTTGGGACTGATTATACATAACCTATTAAAAGCCATCAGCAATAAACACAAAAACCAATACTATCTACTCCAGTGCTTCAGAACCTTTAGCAGAGATTTTTCTTCACAGTAAACCTTAACCTCAACTTCCTTCCCCACTGCAATTTAAGCTCATTATTACTTGCAATATCCATACTGGACAGACAGACCAGTTCCCTCCCTCTCAAATTTTTGTTTTGGTTGGTGGGGGGGGGGGGGAAACTGGTTCAGGGATATTAGGTTTAGGGGTGAGGAGGAAGGCATGCAGACAAATTGCTGCTTTTTGTTAATATAGTATACTACAAATAGGAAAGCATTAGCATCACCATTCAAAAACACCAAGGCTTAAAGATGACAAAAATGTATGTGAAAGAACAATTAAAGAGACTTACAGGAATAAAGCCCACTCACATTCCTGAATGTGTCAGGTACTTCTGAGTGGTTGGGACTGATGTCTAGAGATACTTCCTGAAGTACATTATTTGCAATAACAAGACAAATAGCAAATTCTTACCATATTACTCAAATTGGGAAAAGGGTGAGAGTTATCTCTTAAGATAACAGTTATAAACTTGACTGTTCCTTGCTGCTTCTTTCCTCTCCACTCAGAAAAAAAGCCTTGCTTACCAGGATATACATATACACCTAGCCTAGTTCCCTTTATTTTTCTGATGTCTAAGGATTTCCAGGAGAAAGCATTTTAACTTTTGCTACATGCTTCTTATTCTGTTTCAGTCTACATTTGACCTCTGCAATCTCATAGGAAGTGTCCAAGATAATCGGACTGGCATCTTATGTTCAAACCTCTCCTTTCAGTTACAGCCCATGACAGGAAAAAAAATAAAATCCTTAACTCAACTCCCAGCCAGACATATACAAAATTCTAAGCATAGAAAGATGGAAAATGGAGTTTAGTGCACCCTTTCTAAGTTGAGATTTTAAAAGCTTAGGGAAGTTCAAAACAAATACTGCAGAAAGAAAGGAGCACTGGTTGTACATCGTTAGGAAAAAAATTAGTATGGGTTGCATTGGTGAAGGCATTTTCCCATAAATACAGATAGTTATCATGACATTACTGGTTTTACCACTAGTGTTTTTAAAACTGGAAGAAGAATCCTATTCATCCTCTCTTCTCCCCTCAAGAAAGTATCTATGGAACATTAAACACACCTAGTAAGCAGAGAATGAGAACAGTTAACGGAACATTTATATATGTATGTATTACCATAATGACTTCTCCACTATTTTGGTCCTGAAAACCTCCTCCTGGTCCAGGTTTACAGTACAGTAGCAATCCCTCATCTTGTTTGGCCCCGGATATGTAGGAAGATTTTTGGCTTCACCTAAGACAAGAAAGAAAAAAACCAGAAAGATTACATATTAAAACATTATCCATAAATTAGTCATCTGTCAACTTAATGCAGTATCAGCAACATGGCTAAAGCAAAGTATTATATTTTCCTTCTCAAATGTGAAGTCTCTATTATACTTTGCAGCACTCTCCTGTTTTCATTCCAGCCAGTCACCAAGTTTAGAGCTCAGCTAACAACTCAACTGTCTGTTGCATCCAATTTATTCACATGTCTTTGGATGCAGCCTATCTCCTTCCATACTCATTGTTTAGATTTTTATCAGTGTTACCATAAGATACCAGGAACACCACACAACATAGCAATCAAGCCTTTCAATACAGCCCACTGATTTTATCCTAAAGCCATTACCAGAACACAGCAAATGAGTTGTGCAGATCACAGCTCCACCACTCTCCATGGATGTGGAGATGGAAAACAGCCACTTTAGTTACAGCCAACAGCCTTAGATCACAAGCTGCACTTCAAAGCACTCTGATGGGATAATTAGCACTTGTGAAGCTGCCTAAGGTCATTGCACAAAGGTACCACGCAAGTCATGAATATTCTTCACAATAAACCTTTGTTTCAAAATTACAGCAAGAAGTAAGTATGTATCCTGTATTTAACAACAACAACAAAAAGAACAGGACTGAGGAACTCAAGGTAACTGAGAGACTTCCAAACCCGAGTATGAAACAAGAACAAAACCACAGTTTTCCCCTCTACATATCTATTAGCAACCAAAGCTGAGCACTACATTTCCTTGGCTGACTGATAAAAATCAAAACTCTCCAACAGGAAACTGGACAATGCCCCTCATGGTTGTGCTAAAGCAACTTAACACTATGTGGATGAGTGATTTAATTCTAAAGACAAACTCAGACCTAAATGCAAGTCTACAATGCTCATGGTCTTATTTACCATCAGTCTTCCAGTAGCTGGAGATTATTAGCACGTACCACGGGAACTATATCATTCTCTCCTGGTAAAAATACAAGGAACAAAACTAAAACTAAAACTGCACAGACCAAGGGAACACAAGCTTATTTGCCAGTACAGAAGAAAACTCTAAATGATGGTAACAAATATAACTTTCTATCCAATGTCTGCAGCTCAGCTTAGGTGCACTTTCCTAGACACAGTGTTTCCCAGTATCCAGCTCCCAAATAGCTTTATACTATTAACAGAATTGCCTTGCTTTTTTCAACCCTATCTTCAGTAAAGACATACTTTTTCCTTTTGGCACATTTGTTCAATCTGATCTGATGCATGTGCATGTAAATACTGAAGATGCGTAGCAAGGAAAGGCTGAGCCAACCTGCATCCTCAGCTATAAAGGAAAGGCACAAAATGACACAGGACTCCATGTCTTCCTGCCTATAATCTCTTTCTGGCACACTGTTTGCACGCTTTTGCTAACTGACTCATGGCATGCCCTTGGAAACACCACATAACCACATTTCTCACACACGGTTTGTATGTGGGTGACTGTATGTGCATATGTTTTCTAAAGCTAACCATGGAGCATATACAGAGGCACTAAAAAGGGACTTGAAACTGTTGCTTCAGACAGTAATGCCTCACTTAAGAGTTCTTCTAAATAACTTTATTCTCTCAGCTCAGCTAATACAACTGGATAACATTCTTCCCACTTCCTTCAGAGTTGTGAGACATTGCATCAAAAAAAGCTGTCTCCACTGTAATTTGAAGGTGTGACTGGAACATCTGTTGGTGCACCCAATGTGGTGTTAAACTAAGCTGAAGTGTTAGCAATACTTTAACTGCAGCAGCTCTAGACAAAAATATACTGAGGAGTATTGATGGCTTGCTCAGTTTGCATTGAAGTCTATCCTGCCACACTAAACCTTCGAGTTTTATTCTTGTTAGTCTGAGTTCAAGCAAGTTACAAATCAAATGCACTATTCTCACAGACTGAGGCTTCCAAGTCTGTCTCCTCTCCCCAGGCAATCAAATTTCTATTAATTTTTCTCACGTTAAAGTCACATGAAACCAGACTCTTTTCTGGATAACTGGGTACAGTTCCCCAAAGAGGCAGAGTGTCAACAGGAAGCGTTTCAATAGCAGACTGATAAGGAAGTCTTCCTCCGGGGCTGGCACACTGTTCTCACAGTTCTTCTGAGAGAAAGACGCAAAACTTTTCAAACTCAAAATCAAACCAAAATAATAACACAGCTTCCCTTTTTCTGCACTCTTCCACTTCCTACTTCAAGATTAATGCATCACATGAAACCAAATCTCGAGATTTTATCTTGATTTCCTTTTACTGATGTGTACAATACTCACTTAAGCGATTAAAGGTAATAGTTATGTCAAGTACTCTGTAAGAACCACATTTGAAAACTCAGTTCTCTTCTTTGTTAAAAGACTTACAACAGGAAAGCCCACAATATTGAAACATAAATGCAGTGTGAAAACACCATCCAGCATCACTAGAAAATGGCTGCCTGCGCAGTCTGTAGAGCAAATTAAAGGTCACGACCATCACAATGTTAGAAAGTGCACAGAGGAAAGATAGAGGGAGAAGACATTTTACAGTAAATTCTTTCTTCAAAATGGAAAAAGTCCCTGAAAAACCACTGAGACTAGAACAAGGGATTAATTGACCAACCCAATACATTAATCATGTTACTGACTTGAGGAGCTTACAAAAAAAAAAATACCGTTTCTTCCCAACACGGGCAGCAGCCAATGGCTGTTTAGATTCCTCCAGCACCGAGCAGTTGAGAAAGAAAAATTTATCAAGCTTTCAAGCATAGCTAAAGACTCAGCTCTCTAGCCAGACATTTTATGTCAACAAATGCGCTCTGTTAGAGCTTCAGTTGCTCTTTAGATTCCTCCAAGACAAAAAAGTTCCCTCTGTGGCACTGTTTTGCCATCTACAATGAAGCTGAACAATTTGATCAGTATTTTTTTGGTTTTGCTACTACTGAAATGAAAAAAAAGAAAGCCCTGAATACATGATACAGTCATTTCCATTTTCTCAAAAAACAGCTGATGAGATCATTTATTTTGGGCAAGAATTTAATCACTTAACCTATCTGTATAGAAGAGGCATCTTCATCAATTGCATTTTCAAAAGCCAACGCCACTTTTTTTCCCCCCTCTTCATATTTGTGAAGTACCTGTACCCTAGAGAACTTGGAGAGGGTTTGCAGATGAAAGGTCAATACACTGGCCTTCAAAACCTTCAGTTTTCCACTTCCACTAAGAAGAAATGGAATGTTGCTTAAGATGTCTAAGACCTTGACAATTTAGACTACACAAGCACTTTGTTTTGGAGCATAAGGCTTCCATTTGGAGCAACACTAGCAGAATAATCTGTTCAAGTTTGCAATAGCTTTTCCCTCTATCCCTGCACTTCTAATGTACATGGGTCCTAATTTAACTGTGTGCCGAACTCAATTTAGCACTAAGTACTTAAACCTAGCAAAGCTGATTTCAGCTACAGAAAAGTTAACATTACATATTTTGGACAAGTCTTAAAAAATAGACTATACAATTCTGAATATGCCACTGGCTTGCTATCTTCTCCCCATGAATTACCACGGGGTCGCTACAGTTCAAAAATAGATTATCACGGCAGCACAGATAGCTTAGCTTGAGCCAGGGACAGGGAATGCAACAAGCTGGAAAATGACGAAGGAAAAACTCAAAGTTGTATTCATCTTCCATGTTCTTTCCAATAGTGCATATTCCTGTCTTGCTAAAACACTGGCAATAAAAGGAAAGCAAGTAAAAAGGGCTCTCCTGCACATATAGCATGGAAGCCACTCGGAGCATAGTTGGTAGGAACTAAAAAAACCTTTGAAAATGCTTCTAGGAGTAAACAAGTATATACATACGTCTCCTTAAAGTTTTGCCACTTGAATTTTTCTGAAGCATCTAGTATTTTTAATTGAATTTAGACACTTGCCATTGTGTTATCTTTGCTTCTAAGATATTTCTCCAGAGGCAACTTTCTGAAAAGTAAAGAATGCATGACAGCCAGGTATTACTTCTACCTTTTGCAACAAATTTCCTGCTCTTGTGCTGCCAAATACTGGGTCACCAGCACACATCTGCCAATCTGAATGCATTAAGGAAGACTTTGTAATTCATTAACAAATTTAGCTTGCTTTTTTCTAGCAGCAACATATTTGACCAAGTTGGCATGAGAGAACCATTTCTCAAACTGTTTCAGAAAACAAACAAGCAAACAGAAACCTACCTCCAAAAAATAAATCCAATAAAAGCAGCTGAGCTTTCAATGCCAGAGCATTTCACTTCAGGGAGCATGCTGAAAGACTTGAGTACAAAACCAAAGTACCTAAAATCTGAAAAGGCCATAGTATCCAAACCCACAACACTCCACTTCGTTTCTGCTATATTCAGGAGCACATTCTCCAGAGAAGCTTGTAGGGAAGCATTTCAAGAACAAGAACAGAGCAGCAACGTATCTCAAGAATGAAAAGCTTCTCCTGTTCTCCTTTAAGCTCTCTGTCTCAATAGAGATGCTGGAAATCTTGAAAAATTATCTCAAGCACTCCTTTCAAGTTTTCTTTCTTCTGAAAAAGCATTATTGCTTGAACATCCACAGGTCAAGCAAAAACCAAAAAAGGAAAATGTGTGAAAGAGCTCTGAGTATCACAATTTATGCTTAAAAAGCTACTCACTAACAAAATTCAGCATTTATGTAAAATATCAAGATGCCAGCAAGTTTCTAATTAATACTTAATTTTACTTTAAACAGAAATATAATACCACTCAATGTTGATTAAAACACACAGAAATACCTAGAATTTCATGCCTATGCATTAGATTTAAACTGAACAGAAACAGTTGCATTTATGTTGAATGCTGAGAAAGCATTTCATTTTCTTGGAAATGAAAGATGGGGACTGAGGGATATGACTGCAATACCTCAGGAAGAATATACTGAGGAAAAAGTCCCTTTTAGTATTGAAATGGTCCCAGTTGAAAAACTTCAATTCACATTAGAAACCAATTTTATTACTGAACGGTTAATGTGATGTTTGAAAGCAGAATCGATTGTTACATTTGTATGTAATTCCTATATGTAGATATACTGTGTGTACCTCTCAGAAAACAAAGTCTGAATTAATTTTTGCCTTTCCAAATAGAAAATAACAATAAAATAAAATAAATTTTAAAAGTGAAGTTCCAAGAACCGGGGTACCCAACATGCAACTATGGAGCTACGCAAGTAGCTTAGTGCTCTTTTGTACTTCTGTAGTAAAATAAAAACAACAAATGCTTCCTAAGCAATACATGCCAAGTGTCAAAATGTTCTTTTCCCTCCACTTCTGTGTATAAGTCTCACAGACTGCAAATAAGAAAAACACGTGAAAATCAAATATCTAATAAAGAAAATTGATATATTAAAAATATTATTTCTGTTAAAGCAGATGTGGCTAGAAACACTACTTGTCCAACAATCTCTCTTTGCCTTGACCATTGGCATTTATGTATACACACACACATGCAACTTTCCTCTGATGGAGAGACAGATTGCATTAGATTTCTAAACCAGGTCAAAAACAGCCATCTGTGAACAGATTTTGATGATCTGGAAAATAAGATTTTTAGATGACCTGTTCCTAATCTAAAAGCCCTTGCCTGCCAGCCTCTTTCCACGTGAAATGGTCATCACATTATAAGTCTCAGGGAAAGCACTCCCTCAACAAACCAATACTGCAGACTCGGGCATTAGCAACAACCCCCGAGCAGCTTGATACCATGGCCTCGATACCACAGCATTGCTACAGCACATAGCCATCAAGGAAAGCACACGACATAAACTACAACTTTTTAGACAAGAGTATCGTGTGGAAACCCTCTTGGCTTCAGGGAAAGAGCATCAACCCCAAATCTTTTGGCATGAAACTGAAGACCAGCACCAGCTGATACCTCTATTCACAGCCTAGTGACGGGAACATTTGGCATCTGTTAAAACCCCATCTGCACAATCCACTTTGCCACTACACCCAGTGCCATACTACTATAACCTCCTTTCCCCCTCATGTGAATTAACTTATTCTCTACCAGTTAGGAACCTTCATACAGATCCTCCTCTGATCTGGAGCCTGTTCTGGCACAGCAAACAGACCTTTCTGTCCTGTAACAATTGCTAAGTCTAATCAGCCACAGCCTGCATGGTGAACCGACTCAGACCTATCATTCAGAATGGCAAGTAGCCAAACTCCTTTTTTCCTATACACGTTTGATCAGACATTCCAGTTCTCCTTTCGCAGCCCTGAAAGTCCAATAAACTGTCCACATACCTTGCTTTATTTTTTTGGGTGTAACAGAAGCAGCTGAGGATATTTTCACTGGAGAGCAATGAGAAGCTGCAGGCTGACAGTCTTACTTTTCTTATAAGAAGAATGAACACAGAGAAGGCTCAAAAGATCTTGTCATGATCTTAAGTACTTAAGTGCTTACAGCACAAGGGCTGTTAATCAAATCCCAGGGCTGAGAGGAAAGATGCCTATAAAGCAAGTTTCATGAGAGCTGCTTGCAAGATTAAGATTTTAGTTTGTACAAGAGGAGAAGCATAATTCTCCTCAACTCTTTAATAACTGGTTGCATGCTACTTGCCAATATTGTGGTCAACAGCAGGCATCAGGTTTCTCTAAAGATCCCCTTAGAATAGTAACTTAATCCCACAAAATAAAAAATACACAGTCCAGCTGCTTTTTAACAAGACTGAAGCTATTCTGTATAAAAGGACACTTTGAAGATACTATTTTAAAGTAGAATACTGCCAGGAAAAAGGTGTTCTCAACGAGTTTACATTTGAATTCAGTTTTCCTGTGGCATTCTGGGCTTAGCATTCTAAGTTGCTTTGATGTGATTTTTTTTCATATTTCTACAGAAAACCTGATGAATTAGCTAGACTGTCTCTTTATCTGTGTTGATACAAAGTTAGACTCAGTTCCACATATATATTATTTTTCAATCCAGCTTGTGTTTTGAAGATGGTACTTTGCATCAAGACATCTCATGCAACTTCCCAGCTGCATTTGGTAGAGACTTGTGAGGTTTTTCCTACCAGTTTCAGTACTGTAGGGGCTGGCTACAGGTTGTTCTGTACTCTGAATTGTGACCTTTGTTTAGATTGTGGCTTGTGCAGCTCTCGGTAGGTTTTTTGTTTTTGTTCTGAGGCAGGGCGTTTGTGAGGGGGAGTTGTTTGGTTTGGTGGTAGCTGTTTTTTAAAAAAGAAAATCAGCTTCCTAAAGTTATAAAAGACCTTCTCTCAGCAAAGTTTAAATCACTGAACATCTGTTGTGGGAGGCCATGAGGGAGAGATTCAGGCTGCAGGAGGGGCAGAATAGCTGAGAGGAAATAACTTTAAACAGGCTATTCCATCATGGAGCTGCACTGAGCAAACAGTGAGCAATTTCAGCTATTTTTAGAAAAACAGTATGACACAGGAAATACAAGCAAATGATTTACAACATCAAACAACAAAATCCAACAACAATTCAAGCGTTCCCTTTTGGGAGCCTCTGTACTTTAGGATAATTTAAGATTGTTGCTCTGTAGTAAGGAACCTAGTCATTGCTAAGGAACGAAAGTAGTGTTCTCAAAAACATCAACATAAGCAAAAAGAAATTTCTGTGGAAATAAGTGCTTTATTTTCATTTATATTATTCACAGACAAAACCAAAAGTCACATCAGAAAAAATTAAGAAAAAGGACAATTTTTATCCATGTACAGCCCATGTTTTTTAATTGTAGATCAAAAAGCTACAGCTGTGTGGAAAAACCAACAAAACACAAGCAATGAAAAAGGGATGATGCCCTGTCTCCTCCAGGCACTCATCACTTCTATCACAACAAGAGACACCAAAAAATTTTAGAGTAGAGTAACATGAAAAGTAAAGTCTGCCAAAGGCTGTGTTTTGCTTAGATTAAAAACTACTAGCCAAAAGGAGTGATTGCTGAAAAGCCTAAGCTTTACAGGTACTGTCAAGAAACCATAACTGTTTCCTCTAATGTTTCCGCTGTCCACAATGGCTCTTGCTTTAGAATTATATATTTAGAAACATCTTCACCAAGCAGAGTCTCACAGGATCAAGTTTAGATCAGGTTCGGTTTGGTCCTCTGGCTCCACAGTGTTCAAACCAAAATAAAACCTGGCTATTGAGAAACTGGGTGATTTTGGGCACAGAAGTTCAAGGCAATCTTGAAAACCATCTAAGATTTAGGAATTAACTGAGAAGAGTGTCTTCCTCCACATTCAAAACACTCTTTCTGTTACAAAATTAATCACCATAAGGGAGATAACAAGGTTTTTGGTATCTCCTCAACTTGCTTTACTTTAGTCTTTCTCCAAAAGCAGTGAAAATAGGTACTTTCCTACAGTGAGATCAAATTCTTTTTTCCCATTTAAATATTCCTCATGTGTTTCTTCACACATGACAAGTATCCTCTGCACTAAGGAACAAGACAAAACAAAACCCTTTAAGAGAAGTGTCATCATAACCAGTTCTCAGTCTACATGCTTATCAATGGGTTTTGAATGAAAAAGGGAAAGCATACCTTTTCTAGCTGTAGCCTTAGGTGGCTGACAAATGCTATGCTACAAACTCAGCTCTCAGATTAGGACATTACCAAACCCATCCACAGTATTTGTTTTAATTTAGTTACTGGGCCTTTATTTACATAGCACTTTTTCCAGTAGAGTGAAACAAAAATAAATTCCACTTGGACATTACTAAGGTTGGTGCCTCATATGATTATAGGTGACTTTAAAAGAATTATTTCACTGTTGAATAGTCTGTATTGCACAGATGCATGACAACAATGCAGAAGAATTTACATAAATTATGCTAATTTCTTGTTGCTAGCTTGCAGTTCCGTTAACAAAGCAAAACCAATAGCATCTCCCCTTACAACATTTTAAGGTGCTTAAAAGCATTTGAGCTTGACTATCAAAGCAATCACTTGCCAGCTTGCAGTGCTGTGCAGCAAGGATACACTGCAACTCATCTACAAACATTGATTTCTTCACCAAAAGTAAGATGACAACATGCCTCTACTCCAAAGCCAGACTGCCTTAACTACTGCCACCACACAGTTTGGCCCAAGAATTTCTAGAAGCAGCTGCCTCCAGAACATCCATACACTGACAGAACTGGACCATCATCATCCAAGATCCTACTAAACATTCCATTTACCATGTCAGCAGGCTTACTAAACAAGTATCTGTTTTTTCAAAAATCTCATCAGCACAGGATTTCTGGCTCCTTGTCAAAATAAAATTTTCACTTAGAAAATACAGATCAAGACAAACTGACCTAGTATAGGGAGGAAATGACAATTGTAGCTACCACTGTCTTAAGCCTTGGAAAGTTTTCAAGTTGCAAGCTAAGAGTGTATGAGATTATTTTTAGAACAAGCTGTAAAGTTCTACCCACAAATCTAAAGCAGTATATGGGACTTGACTGACCAGCACTGAGCAAAATGAACTGTAAAAAACAAACAAGAAATCTCCCATCCAATTTCCCAGTGTCCCAGGTGGGGGCTGGGGGAAGAATCTTTCAAGGAAATGAAGTTCACACGCACAAATACCTAAGCATTTACTTGCTCTTGCTTCATCTGCAGTCACAGGATCAGGTCCTCATCTCACAGTACAGAAGACCCAACATACTCATCTCTGCACAAAGTAACTGCCAAAATACACAGTCATGTTGTCTTCCAGGGGAAGCCAATGCAGCAGGATTAAACAAACTTCAAAGCAACACAGGTCTGTTCTGTTCCAGCGGATATTCTCACAGAAATAAAGACAAGACTCAAAATTAAATTTTGGTTGTAGTTAATTGTTGTAGTCCCCGAGCCACCAGCTGGGATGGCTGGGGAACCAGGGGGCTCAGCAGCTCAGTGGTGGGTGAATTCAGAGATCTAACACCCCCCACAAGACAGCTGGCCAGGATCCCCTCACCTGGTCTTGTGACCTGTGTGAGGAGGGTCCCCCTGGTTGGTCAGCAGCCAGACAGTCACTCTAACCTTGGGTCACACCACATTGGCCCTCAGCTGTTGTCCCTCCCCTGTCTGTGTCCCTTGATAAAGAACTTGGCGGGCGGAGCCCGCTCTCTTGCTACCTGGCCAGCCTGCGTGCTGGTCAGAATAAACATCGGATCCCTCGCAAGAGCCATCTCTGGACTCTTTACTTCTGATACCGCTCGAGCTAGCAAGCTCTGTGTGGGCTTGGCCACGTGCCTCCATCGCACGGTGAGGGAGAAGCTGTATGCGAGGTGCCCGGACACCGCCAGGAGTTCCTGAGCCAGGAATTCTTAGGGAAAAGCAACAGTTTCCTCCACCAGCCAGGCCACACAGCGACAGTTAATCACCTAGAGGCTGAGTATTTTTCAAATCTGGCAATGTTTTTTGGAAGCTGGGTATTCCCAATGAGCTGCTCACCCACACCCACAAAATTCATCCAAAGTTGAATTTTAGCATCTCCCTTTAGTCACCTCATCTGTCTCACACAGAATGAAAGGAAAACTAACAATGTGAACTAGTATTCCTAACGATTGTGAATGTCTGATACCTGTGAGAATCAGCTGAAAATTGGAGACAGAACAATACCACCAGAAAAGGCCTCGCAAAAAAACCCGAAACACCACTATTTGGACTTTCTATAGATAATCACATTTTCTGCCATACTGGTCTGCACCTCTGCCTACTCCATGAGCATTTTCCTGTCAAAACACTGTTAACAACTTACAATACGAAAAATGAAGCTGTTCATAAGAACCAGAATCAAAGTTTAATGTGGAACATTAATTCATCTTTCCTTCTATTCAGGTTTTCATCTATAAACTATGGCAGTTTACAACCATTTATTTCAGCAACTTCCAGTTCTTTACTGTGTCATAACCCCAATTTGCTCTCAAGGCACAAACCAGACATCACTCCTGGGGATATTCATAAAATGCGATATTTTGCACAATTTAGATGCCTACATTAACATTTACTGTTGGCAGATTCCTGTGTAAGAGGATTCAGGCCATGAACATAACACATTTTCTGAATCATAATTTGCTGTCCATTGACTTGACATGGAGCTTAGCCAGCTAACAGCAACATCTGGGTTATGTGCTTACAACCACACTGCATATATTTTCCCCTCTCTCTTCCTACTTCTGATCTGGCCACCACACATTTTCTGCATTAGTTCGTCTTTCAAACTGCTATTTCCCACAATGAACCCCTAAAACCTTCTAGTACCAAGATAAAGAACATCAAGAGCCTTCATAACAGCGTATCACATAGTAGGGACTGGAAACTGCTACTGTCCTAAAGTTGTTTGAAACCTCCATTAAATCTTGGCTCCATCAAACAATTCCAGGTACAGATAATTCAGCAAGAAGAGCTGCTGTGCCAAATACTTAAAGTCTGATTCAAGCACCATGATAGTAAGCCATCTATGTTAACAATTTTTGTTATTACCACTGCTTTTATAAATCTATGGGCTTCACAAAGTTCAAGCTACTACTACATTTGCAATGTAGTTTTTGTTCTTAATACCATAATGAAAGAAGCCAAGTTTAAGCAAGATGCATTTCAGCACATTGAATTACTTGAAGTTCACCTGCCTTATAGACAAGTCTTTGCTAGTTACTATGATTCCCAAATTCAATATGCTAATTTCAGTGGAGCTCCAATAATATGTCAGTTACCATGACTATAAAACATTTTTCAATATAATGATGCTGCTGAACCCAAACTGCGAGCAGTGGGGGAGCATGCAACGGGTAAGCAGGCATCAACCTGTGGTGCGATTTATTTTTTAAACAAGATTTCAAACAGTGACTAATCTGATTGCCCAGAGAAGGGGAACATCACATGAATCCTGGCCCGAGGGACAAACCTAACGAAGAAAGCATGACTCATTGTGCAGGCAATGTGATGAGAACCAAATGCTTGATTATCCAACTTCAGTAACGATGGGAAGAGAAAACAGATTTAATTCTTCACTCCTCAGCACTGAGTATAGATAATACAGGCACAACACTGCAGAAAAACAAGCAAGAAGCTGAATATAGTAATTTATTTACAAGCAATGATCAAAACTACATACTTCAGAAGTTTGTATAGCTGTGTGCTCCAAAAACACATCACTTGATATAAGCAGCTGAGATTTTGAAGAAACATCTAAGCCAATATTACAATATTCCCCTGCAATTTCCACAAACATTCATATGATTAAAATTCGTATTTACAGGAAAATGTATAACTTTGCATGAACTGTCTGCAATCCTATTGGGTTTTCATGCAAAGTATAAAATGGGTATTAAAAATGGAAAGTGACCTACTTTCCTTTTCTAAATTATGCAAAGCATTAATATAATGAAACTCAACTGATATTTGTTTTCTTTCAGTCTTCTGGTTTCAGTTTATGAGTTAGTCATATCAGCTGCAGGAAAGGGGGTGAAGTCACACTGATTGTGAAGTATTCATGAAGTGTTAAATATTTTGCATACTTACTACCAGTGACAAAGCAGAAATAATTTGTCTATGCAGAAATGAAGGAATTCAAAAACATGAACAAGAGGAATATCTGGCAACTGCTCCAAAATACATTCACAAAGTTCTACTTTTATATGCATCTTTAGTTTCATATCTGTATAACACAGCACAAATCTACTCTGACTTTGCCTCAGTAGCAGAGGTCCAGAGGTAATGAGAGCTGTACCAATGTCTTGGGGTGACTGTGCTGTTGTATCCCCTACCATTGCTCTATGCCCAGACATGATTCCTGAGCCTTTCTATGCCTTTAAAACTGGATGCAAGAGACAGAGGAAAAAAACTGAGCGAACTTTTCAAAACAGTTTGTGCTTCAAGGACACAGAGATTAGCTACTTCTGCGGCGGGCAGAGGAAGCACTTTTTTCTGGCTTTTCGGTCAGTTTTCTTCAGCTCTGTTTCTTCGGAGAGGGACGGAGAGTTGAGGGTTTTTTTCCTCTTGGGACTCTGGGTTTTTTTTCCCTTCTTCTCTTCTGGACTTGTTCAGAACACCAGAACATCAGAACCCCACCGGGGGACCTTCCACCGGCCTGAAGGGGGGCCCCCCACGCCAACCCAGCTCCGAGGAGGAGGAGAGAGACCACACCCACAGAAGGACTCTAAAATCTTTCAGGTTTTCTCTCGAGAGCGAGAGATTTTATTATTCAGCATTATTAGTATTGTTTTCCTGTGTGTTTGTTAAATAAATAGTTTTATTTTCTCCTTCACTTTCCTCTGAGGAAAATTTGTTTTTTCCCGAACCCAAGTGGGGGAAGGGGTGGTTTGTAACCTGCCTTCCTTCGAGGAGACGTCCCTTTTGGACGTTTCCCTGAATTTGGCCTAAACCATCACAACCAACAAAGAAGACATTCTCTTTCTTTAAATGCTTAAGCCTAAACAAATATTCATATGTGGTAAGGGAGGATTAAGCTTTAAAAAGGGAAGGACAGATAAAGGATATTTGACAGGATGGAAGTATAAAGGCACAGCATTCCTAAACGTAATGCAACACAAAAGAGAAACTGAATTGTGCTGTTAATCTTAATTTAGAAGTCTTATTCTGAAAACTTTGCCAAATCAAACCAAGATCCAACTTCACAGTCTTTGTGCCAGCACAGCTAGTTGGTGACAGTGGCTTGCTTTCACAACACACAGGTGGAGAAGGCACTGCAACCAAGCTTATTTCTCAGCCCCACGACCAAAAAGGACAACACACATTTAAGTAAATTTAAACTCACAGTTTTGAATCACAGTTATGTGGTGCAACTACTCAGTCATCAAAAGCCCAAAATACACAAAACCTTGGTTAACTCTGTCATCAGCACTTTACAGAACACATCAACCAGGCAAAAAGTGATAATTTACCCACACGCATCAACTTACAGTTCATCTTTTTCAGAGCCCAACAGAAGTGAGAAAATCATGTTTTTCTTGCTGATACAGCATGTACTAGTTTTATCTCAAAAAATAAAAAAGCCATAAATCCTTTCATATTTTTTGAGGGTCACATGAAGCTATGCTACCACATGCAGCCAGTGTCAATTGGTATCTAAAGGCCAAACTATACATGTGCAATATCAAGTTGTCTTGAAATAATCTCCTCAAACCCCTGTGCAAATTCATGGCTTGCAAAAGAACAGGAGACTGAAGTCAGGGAATGTTTCTGATAATCATGTGTAAAATTAAGCTGATTTCTGGATTATATCACACACTTTCACGGACTGTAAGGAGGTTCTTCACAGACATTTACAATAACCAGCTGCAAAAGTTAAGGCACGTAAATAGACATGCCTATCCAAAGACTACTTGTTGGATAAAAATATTCCTTTTTTTACCTTTTAGGGTAGAACACGAGTTACATAGAGCAGATGGACACAAATCCATGTGCACACTGTAGTCAGTACTTTTAATGCTGTGGGATAGGGATGAATACGCCAGACATTTAGCTACCAAAACAAACTAATGCTTCTTTGCAGAGATCACCCAAGAATGGCAAGTCATTCCTTCAGCTTCAGTTAACCCCTTTCTTATTTCATGTGGTTTCAAAAACGGTCCATTTTTTTTTTACAAAGCAATACCATGCAGCAGAGCTGTTCTGTGCAGGAAGTTTCCATCACCGTGCAAGAAGCTGGCTCTTTTGGCTGAAGACCTGGATTCCATCCCCGTTCTGCTGCAGACTCCATCTGTGATCGTGCATAGTAAGTCATACAGCAAACTTCCTTGGTCAAACTCCATCCCTCTCTAGTACTTCATAATCAAAATGCAACTTCAGATCCCTCAGATGAGACTACATTGGAGCAACGCATTACAGTATTTGCTAATGCAACTGCATGACAGATTGCAGAAGCTGCATCTGAGGGCCAGCAAAGCCATCCTAGCCTGACCCACCTGCCTTACACCAAAGGACCCTCCTGTGCAGCATGTCAAGATCAACATCTTGGTCTGGGAAGCCTCTTGCCTGCTGTCATAACAGAACAAGGGGGGAAATCAAACACAAAGCAGAATTTACCAACGCAGAGCAAGAGAAGACAAAGCACCTGGTCCTTTTAACAAACAGGTAAGACAAACAGCTCCCAGTAACCATGACAGGAAATATCTTACTGTTAGCACTGTATACTTCCAGCAGTGCTGTCACATCCATACAGAGAAAAAAACAATGGCCTCCAAGGGCTTTATTGCGGAAAGAACACCAATTTAGGCATGAAAAAGGTACTATAACTGTTGCAAAGAAACCTGGCAGAAAAACGCCTTGTGACAGAAATTACTTTGACAGGAAAGACACTCTTCATGGGAATCTGCCTGAGGTATTCCATATCAAAACAGAAGGGCAGAGGAACTCCCAAGTGGACAGAGGATACGTAACACACAACAGAAGCACAGAGTAACACAGACATAAGCCCAACAACGGTTCCCACTAAGGCAAAGTTCACCTCTACATACTCCAGCACTGTTACATCCCAAATAACCATGCTGCTGCCAGCTGTGGAGGTAAGGGATCCGAAGAAAGACATTTTCTTCCCATCTTCCCAAGATGAACCTTTCGTGAATAGGAATGCTAATTATTTCAAAAGCTGTGCAGTCAGAACCGGTCTTTCCTATACTGCAGATTTTTAAATGGTGGGGGTTTCTGCAAAAGAAACTACTTGTTTCTTATTTCCAGCTCTAACTTGTTCTGAAATTAATATACTTGCATTATAAATTCAGAAGTGAGGCAGTGGGTATATCTGCAAGCAGGAAAACAAATGCAAGTTTGCTATTCAACCAAAGAAACTGACTATAAAGCTAAGCTAAAATATCAGTCTTTAAAAGAAACATCTACGTAGGTAACAATATTCTGGGTCACTGTTATTTGCTCATTTCTTGAGAGTTCTTATAGTTATCAATCAAAGCTTCTCTCCTTTGAAAGGCAGATAGGTTTCTGTACCAGTAGTACAGTTTCTGTACCAGTTATGTTCTTAGCATACATAAGATATTCCTCCAGAGAAACAGCAAACACTGTTTAACAGCGTAAGTTTGGTAGGAAAGCTCAAAAGCAAGTATAACTGATTTTCAACTGAATTGCAAGTCAGTGTCTTACTTTCCTGAACTCCAATACACTCATTCTGTGTCAGAAGACAAGAGTTGAAAGGGGATTTTTAAGCAGGGAGCAGCAATGTCCTCTCCTATGTCAGTAACACTGCAGCTTCACAGCCACTTGAACCCACAACAGGCCAGCTGACTGCTCACTGCCCATCTTCCCCCACATGGTGTAAACACACACATTCACACGCTACACAAGTCCATTAAGCAGAACAGATCGCATCAGCTCAGAACAGATCTTGTGCAGCCATTAGCTCTGACACTGTAGAGGTTTCTAATGGATCCACACCACAGACTTTTGCCTTGCTGCAAGAAATGGGGCAGCAATGAGAGTCAACAGGACAGGGCTTGTGCAATCACATGGCACTGGACACACATCTCATACATGTTTATGGGATGTACACTCCTGCAACATCTGAGGCTGCAATGTCAAGCACTTGAACTACAGGGTCATTTTTCATGGCTACTCTTGCTAGTGTTGTTCTATAATGCCATTAACCTAAAGACTCAAGCAAAAGCAACAAAGTCTCTGACAAAAAGAATCTGCGATACTTACAGGAAGATCCAGTTCAATTCATCATCATTCAACTCTGTACTCCCTGACCACCACTTAATGCTCTCTGCTGGTTAGCCTCTCCACTCTCTTTACTGTTGAGCCCTTTGAAAAAGACTGTTCACTCATCCTGCAAAGTTTTCCAGACCTAAAAAAGTATTTCCCTTTGATTTTGATAGAAAGCAGTAAAGAAAGCCAATCTGTGTGAAATACTACTAAATCTTGGCCACTCTGCAATGCTTGAGCTCAAATAAACCAATTTAAACTTTTTTCCAAGGCATTCTTTGACAGTTAACTTCTCTACTTTCATTTATCCTTCCCTTTGAACCCTTCAGTTGAATCACCACGGTGACTGAAGCTTATACTGTACACCATTTCCTTTTTGAGGTTTCTTGCTCCTTACCAAAATGAAATCTAAAATACAATCAAGAAACCCACAAGGTAATCAGTTATTCAAGTGCACCCATACCCTACTTACCATCAGTAACACTTATTCTCCATCAGAGAATTAAATATTTTCCCCAAAATGGTATCACCCGCTGATGCACATTACCTCTAATTTCATACAACTGCATACTGTCAGCTGAAGAGGCCGGGTCACTGGCTCTCCATCTCCAGTGCTTTCCCCGAGGTCAAGTAGAGCTATTGCCTCCGCTGGCTCAGCACACTGAAGATGGCATGGTGTGGCCACGAGCTAGTTTTTACATTGGATCAGCAGGTTGTCAGCTCCCCAGCTGCCTGCCAGCCACTGCAGTCGAGGGCAGAAGCTGCAATAACAGCCCCTCTACAAGACAATGCACAGTTATAGCAAGTGAAGTGTGTCCCATTAACACTGATCTCTCCAGCTGTATTCAAACCCAACTATGGAGGAGACGTATCAGAATCACTGCTTTACCAAACTCATTATAGTTCCTACTGCAAAACCACATTTCCCCTCCTAGCCAGCACAGTCATTCCCTGTGATGCATATGCAAACTGAAGGTAAGCAGACCTATTAGACTTTATTAAAAATACTGTCTTGAGATTATTCACAACACCTGTTTCCTCTTCAAGCTAGTGGAAAACAGATGGCAACATAACAAGAGCTAGATAATTTTAAAAATTAACTCTAAAACATGACACTTGTACAGGATGTCTTCCACTCATGCATCTCCAAATGGGATAGTAAAAATAAACTGATGCCAAATGTCATTTTGCTAGTACAATATAGCATAATTAACATATCAAGAAGAAGGGCAGAACAAGGAATACTTCAAATTGCACAGAAAAACTGCATGTTGTGTAGAACACAAAGCTGTTGCTGTAGATTCCCTACAAAACCACTGAGAACATTGTTTATCTCCTCTCAAACACCTACAAAGCCTGACAGCATCAAGACACCTACAAAGCATCAAGACAGTGCAATTACAGGTGTGGAGAATAGGGGTGTATACTTTTAATAATCATTAGCAACTTCAGTCAAGATTCATATGGGTGGAAAACAGCAAGGAAAATATTTAAAGTCATACTAATTATCTCTGTGAACATAATGAGGGGATTCAATTTGTGTCAGTGTGGTTCAACTGCAGCCCATCAACTGCATTTCATGCATATTCCACCCACTTAAGAGTAGAATTTAAGAAACTATAAATACCTATAATAACTAAAATGTTACCCCTGTAACAGTTTAAACACACATTGAGGGAGACCATGTATTACTACATGAGCTACTGCATGTTGAAACAATTCCTACCAGAACATCAGCATTTATGGACAGACAGCAATGAATCCTCAATTGGTTATGCTTCTACAGGACCAATTTAGAGCCGAAGGAAAAATTCTGGACAAATGAAAGCTATGTTTCTGACCACCTACTTTAAGGAAACAGTTTAGGGTAAGTGGTTATCTTTTTTTTCCTAATATGCTTAGCACTGAAATGCAGTATGCAACAGACCCCTGAACTACCAGCTCAGGTTTCAGGATCTACTAATGCCTCTGAGTCTCAAATTTAGAGTAGTAAAGAAAACAGTGCTACAACACTTCACCATTTTTCTGGGCACACTCCTGGAAGTGACTACTCAAGTCTGGTATACGTTGAAGAACTACAAGGTGCAGCTTTTTTTTCCTGGCAGAAGAATTCATTTATTTTAAAAGCCAACAAAGTAGTCTCTGCCAATCCAGACAACTTTCCAAACCCCACTGCAGATCTGCCGAGAAACACACTCACTTCTATTCTCCTACTCCGTTAACATGCCTGGTACAAGCCTCCACCACCTATTCGGTTAACATTTCTAAAAAACTAGAAAGTAAATAACCAGAGCAGTTAGACACCAGCTTTACAGTGACAGCAAAATTGGTCCAAAAGAAAACTTATGTTTATGTATATCTGTTCATCCCCCTTCAAAAAAACCTCAAGCATAAAACAAACCACATACATAAATTGTGCCAGATGGTTAGCACATTTAGAAACAGAGATGGTCCTAAAGTCAGCTCTGGATACACTCAACCCTATCACTGACAGCATAAGCCAAGCCATAGTCCCTGTCATTCTTCCACCCATCATGTTTATTGCCGTAATTTGAAGCCAATGTGCCTCAAAACAGCAACGCTTGTGGTCAGTAAAGCATATATACAAACTGAAATACTGTTCTCCATAATAATATATAGCATATATTAATAAAATACACTGCACACAACCATAACCTGCATAATATATATACTGCAATAACTATGTAACTGCTATAGATTATATTTTTTTATATTGTATAGTTACATGTTATAGAGATATATGAAAACCCTACACAACTTGCAAGCAACTTTTAACTTTGAAACTCTCTCTGTTCAGCTGACATTTAAAAAACTTTATCTTCATTTCTGACTAATTCTTCTGGGTTTTGATACAGCTTTATCTGAGACAAAAGAATTCTCTATTCTCTTTCTACAAGCATAATCAAATATCACATGTTGCTAATCTTTTACTAGATCATAAGTACATCTGAAGTGTCTGGAATAGTGAAACTATTTGGTGTATCGAAGAGCCAAGCAGTGAAAGAGAACAATTACAGCAAAAAAAAGATATTTCCTTCCACACCATTTTATCTTTCTGACTTCCATTCTAAGGGTAGAAGACTGAATTTTGCAACTTGACCGCCACATTATTCAGCAAATCTGTGATCTCAAGCAAGACAGTGAAGTCTCTGACATACTCATGTACTCTCTAGCTGTGACTGTATGAATCAACTTCCTCTATTTATGGAAAGTGGGTACTAAATTAACTCTTGCCTTGGCATTTATCATCTACAAGCTTCATTCTCAAATTCACGGGATATCCTCTGTCCAGCACAGCCTGCCATTCCAAGTAAGTTGTGTAACTCCTGCTGGCATGGCTAACCAAAGTCGACACATGTTCATACTGCAGAGGTAAAAAACCCAAACCAACAAATCCTTACTGTCTTGTGAAACACAAAACTCAAGTAAATGACACCCAGACTGCCATTTCTCATTATCAGAGCCACACCCAAACCTGTTCAAATAGTACCCTTCCATTAGGTCTCTCTCTTTTTTAAAGGCAAAGTAGACATACACATGTATCGCAAATTTGCCTTGTAGATCAGGAACTGAATTTCCAGATCTTAAATATAAATCCTGCCTCATTTTCTTCAGGAATCATAAGTCATAAATGCTGTCAGTCAGGCTTACATTTAAATGGAAGGAGATGGAGCACATGTACAGTTGATAACTGCAAAATAACCACCTAAAATAAGTCTGCCAAGGAATCCAATTACATCATTGAGCTTTAACCACTTACAGCGTACTTGCAGGAATGAGAAGGACACCCATTTAACAAGCTTCCTTCCTCTTTAACAAGCTTCCTTCCTCATCCCCATTTCAAATGTTTTACAACAACCACCTATATCATGTGAATTATCTAAAATAAAGTTCTCTCACTCGTTATCATTAAGAGCTGCAAATTACCAACAGCTCACACCCAGGAGAAGATGTTTACTGAATAGATAGTACAGCTCTGTGGTCTTCCCACCAGGGAGGAAAAAGCCACTTAACCAGATAAGCCTTTCTTTCAACTTCTCTCCACTTCCACCTCCCTGCTGTACCCTTCAGCTCAAAGGAGCACCTAATCTAACCTAGACAGTGCCAGAATCAACACTGCACTTAAGTAAAAGAACTCACATAAAACTCCAGCACTAACAGTAAAGCCATGCTATAAAGAAACATTCAATAACTTACCGAACACATCTCATGGGCACTCTCTGCTACTTTGTTTTAGGAGATCCTGTACCACTTTCTTTAATAGTTGTGAACTTCCTCCCCCCAACCCTGCAACTGCTGTCTCCTTAATCTTTGCCTAACTTGATTGCCTGTCACATCCCTGCTCTTACACAAGCAAGATACCTTTAAACATATGGGAATGCTTGATGCCATGCAGCAAGGAATTACTAAACACACAAAGTGCAGACTTTATGTGCATCTTAAGAGAAGATGGAAATCTCTGTGCAATTTGATTATGCAGAACAAGCCCCAGATGCATTTAATAGTACTCTGGTATGTGAATTTACCATGATATGCATTCAGACTACAATTCAAAATATTCTGCATGAGTTATCATTCCCTTTTCAGGAAAGAAGAAAAAAAAATTAACAGTGATAACTTCTAACTCTTTTAACCAGGCAGAACTAAAGAGAAAGACAAGGAACCACATGCCTATCTATAAAACACCGGTCATTACTCTCCCTTCTGTGGAAGGAGCACATTGCAAGTACTGCTGTTATGAGACACACCACTGTCTTTGAAAGCAGCAGGAAACTCGAATGCAAACAAAACCAACCCTTTCATCTTAAGTACAGGTCTGCAGGGAGAACCACTAGTTGAGCTCATAAGCTAATTTCTACACAATCCTCTGTCTGCTGCAAAGACTCCTTCAACACAGCTCCCATAGAAATAACACAGAGAAGTCTCTAAAAAAATCCTTCTAGGGAAGGGGGAGAGAAAAGAGGCAGGAAACAAAGGAACATTGAACTAATAGGTCTCTTCTGCTGATCAACAGAACGCTGCTGACATGATGTAAGGGCAGACTTGACACAGCCTGGAGAGAAGTAAGAGCATGCACCAGAAACTTCACAAAAAATCAGACACGGTTTTCAAACCACAGAAAGAGGGAAGAAGAATAAATCACTAAAAAATGTCATAGAACGAGAGCAAGATATTAGTCAAAGTACATGGATGAAATAAAGGCACAAAAACACAGCTGCAAAAGGTTTAAAGAGACCTCAAGAGAATTTACTTTCTGTCCACCCCAACAGTCTAATTAGCAATCATTGTAACATACTGTAGCAATAGCTACCCAACACCTAGTACCTCCCACACTCGCCCTTATCCACAAGGAGCTGTGGAAATACCCGCCATCCAATGCAAGTCACAGTGGCTACAAGAATCACAGCGGGGGGCTGGCTCCCCTCGCACACAGGATGCCTTTTATTGCCTCAGTCAGTGTTACAAAACATGCAGATCTATTTTCTGTTATTGCATCTCCACTTCCTCTTTTCACCTTTTACGATTCACACCATGGCTATGCCAGGATCAGGAACTGCAGAAGGTTTTATGTGATTTAAGGCGAGCCCAGACTAGATCTTAACCTAAACGCGAGCGGTGCCAGGGCGCTGAGCACAGCCTCTCCCCCAGCCCTCGGCTCCAGGCCAGCTGTGACACAGTGCAGCTGTGTAAACTCGGAGCAGGCTGCTGGGGAGGGAGCCCTGGGAGAAAGCACTGGAGGAGGCCTCACTGGGCACCCTTCCCCACTTCAGGGCTGCATTCCAGCTCAGACCCTTGGTGCTTGTCAGAGTCCTGCAGGTTTGTCTGTGCCCGGCCATTTGCCTTACCGACCCAGACTCTGCCCTGATGATTTAAATTCTGGTGTTACCTTGGACCTACTCATCACTAGAGAGTTCTCCAGTGGTCACCAGGCTCTTGGTTGACCCTGGCTAACACCATGGACCTGCTCTACCCTTGTTTGGCTATCATACGATTCCCCACCTCACTGGCAAGATCATTGCCCTGCCTGCTTTGCTGTCACGCTCAGCTTCCAGCCTGCCTTCTTTTACCAAGTAATCCACTTTGTGCTCCGTGACAAGTGGAATAGGATAGCCTCACATTAAATTAATCTTTTGTTCATTCAGTTCTGCTCTAAATATTAATAAAACACACCCTTATACCAGCAGGGCACTGGAGTTCTGTTACTAAGGTCACAAGGATCAGTGGAGTATTTAACCATTGTTATTCAGACCAGAGCAACACTTGTCAAGGCTAAGCAAAAGGTTATGTTGTAACATAAGTGAACAGCAGCTTTTCCAAAAGCAGCTAGAATAAAACAAGGAATTTATTACTAAGGCTATAGCAGACTTCTCTACATTGTTTAGACTCCAAGCAACTAGAACAGAAGTTATTTGCACAAAACAATGCTCTACACCAGGACTGAGACCTTGGTAGTGCACTGGTCAAAACTCCATTACTGTTAGCTTACAGAAAGGCAAAAACTCTATTAAATCCTGCAGACCAACAGGGAAAGTCTAACAAGCAGGGGAGGATGGGTACACAGGGGAAAGAAAAGAGAAAGCAACAATTTTGTACCAGTTTCTTAGTAATAGCTTCCTCTTTAGCTTCTATTCTTCAGACCCAAATAGAGTACTACAGCTGTTTTCTGCTAAACTTCCTACTCCCCTCAAATGTTTCAGCTAAAACAGGCAACATCAACTCAGGAGAAGTCAGCTTGTCCAGCAAATGTCCAGATGTCAAAATTAAGTATTAGGCAGCCCTTGGCTTTTGACCTTAAATAATTCAATCAAAATCCCCCAAAATCCCAGAGAATACAAATCAGTATCTTTTCTGATCCTTGTGAGAGATACTTGCTCTAGTACTGCATTTCATTTCTCCAGTACTGGTAATGCCAGGCAGGACTTTCACTGCAAAAGCCCTATCGTGTCAGGAAGACACAGAAGGCATTTGACTCCAAGTGCAGATTGACAAGAACAGGATCTTGAAAGGAAGGAAGCGAGACTTGGCTAGGCAGAGAAACAGAATCCTGCTTGTCCTCCCCTGTCCCTTCCCCTGGCAGGGCTCTCTCATCACTCTGGGCAGTGCTCTCTCATCACTCTGGGCAGTGCTTAACCAAAGCCAGTTGATTCCATCTCTACATATAGCTGGGAGAAGTGTCTGTGAGGCACCTGCACTCTACATCTCAGCAGGGGGAAGGCATATCACAAATGAAGTAAGCAGGAAGAAAGAAGATTGCCACAATGGAGTAACAATGGCTGGATACATATTCAGGTCCAAGATCCTTGCCACTTCAACAAAATTGCTTTCCAGAAAAATGTAGAATTAGACGGAAATCAGCACTGTGACTGGTAAATACTATTCTTCTATCCTGTCCCCCACTTAAGAGAGTCAACTCTGCCTGGAAAAAGGATGGATGATTAAAAATTCCACTGTATGGTAAGGAATGCAGCAAAAGAGCTCAGCAACAATGCCAGAGCAGGTTTTGAACTAAACATATGGGCAGGAAACCATGTATTCCACTACAAAAACAGAATACAGATTATGGCAATGGTAATAATAATAAATTATTTTTAATAATAATAATAGAATAATTAACTCATTACACAAGTACCACCCATCCCATGCGCTGAAAGCAGTACAGTGTTTTTCTTTTAAAAGTAAATATATAATTCTGTAAAGGTAAGAATGTTATGTACACAAAGGGATTCAAGATTAAAATGAACAACCCTCGATGGTAACCCTCAATTTCAAGTGTTTGACTCTGGAAGCTCACCAGTGCTTAGCAGACACGGGTAAACAATGCAAGCCTTTTAGGCACTGCTTCCAGCTGCCAGGAACATTAAGGAAGATATATGTCTGATATCATAATGTCAGAGTGAGACAAATGTCCAGGCTGTTTTACAGGCAGAACAGCAGCTATGTCTTTCAGTGACTTTCCTAAATCAGGCTGTCTTTCAAATAATTAGCATAAAAACTCATTTATCATTAGGGCTAATTAGGCAATTAATGAACTTAAAAAATTACACCTGAGGAGACTGTAAAATTAATTAAGTGGGCCAGGTCAAACTTACTGTCTTGTATCCTGAAGGTTTGGGGCTGAACCACCCAGTCTGGATTATTACAAGAATACAAACCAATTTTGTATCACAGTGATTACACTGTCTACAGCTAAGCCGTAACTCCTGATACGATTCTGAAGCCTGGGTATAACTAAAGACCTTTCAGAGGCATCACTAATACCACAGAAGATGTACAGCAGCATCCTTTTGAGTTAGTTTTAATTTACAAAAGTCTCAACCTGCTTCCCTTCCCCCCACAAAAGCTCTCAATTACAGCCCTACAACAGAATTCACGTTAGTCCCCATCAACATCTAAGTGCTCCATTCCTCAAAAGAAATACTTAAACATACTCTTGATAATAAGCTATTTTGTTCCAAAGATTTTACTTGAATGATTGTTGAAAAAAAAAAAAGAAATTTAAAATCCTGATTAAAGTGAAGCTAACCCATTGGCTCAAAATCATGTTTAGAAGCTTTATATTGTCGTCATCTTCATCCTATGCTGGCCTATTTTAGTGCTAATCTCGTTCCCAAAAGAAAACTATCATTCAACAAACAGAAAGCAATGCAATGCAAAGCAAAAAAAAAAAAAAAAGGTAGCACACACTGGCTGGGCTACGGCTTATCCTTCCCACACCCTGCTCCCCCCGCAGCTGTGCAGGCTCAGTACTCCAGCACAGCTGGTTTCAGGTGTACCACAGAGGACAGAGAAGCAACAAACATTTTGTCAGGGGAAAAAAAAAAAACAAAAAACAAAAAACAAAAAACAAAAAACATGCATCCATGTCCAAAACAGTGGCAAAAATATCAAATTAACGCACATGACACCTGCACTAGACCAAAATGCACTGTGCTTTGCCTCTGTCAAAACCCAACCTACCCCAAGAGAAATATCCNGGAAGAAGGCTATAGGCAGGAGATATACAATATCTCCTGCAGGCTGATACTCTAGAAGATATATACATTGCAAAATAAGTTAGCGCTTCACCATGACATTGAAGACACCAAATGTTATACCTACAATACAACAAAAGCACTGATAAATCACCATCACTGCCTCCTCCAGAAGTACAAAGAGAACCAAATTCCTGTCTTTAAGGCACAGCTACAAGGTCCTACCTTGCAACTGACTCCATTCTCTGAAGGAAGTAAGTAGAAGCTCCTGTCCACATCTCCACATATTGTGGAGGTCTGGAGAGCAACAGGGAATCTGACCTAACCCCATACCCAGTGTTTTCTCACCAAACTAGTAGTGGGTTTTTCAGATCACATTCTGTAGCACCAAGTTAACCCCACGCAAGGCCAGAGGAGTTTTGGCATATCTGCCGCTTGGCACTAATTCACAGACATGTAAGCTCTTATTTGGTTCTAAGCCCTTCCTGGATAAGATATTCACGCCTGACCCCATTTCATTCTGCCACTGTGCATGGTCTGTTAAGCAGAGAACTTGCTCCTATATGTTTCCCAATGAAGTGTACATGGTAGTGCTGAAGTAGGGACCCTACATTACAAGCATCTGGTACTTCTGCTTATAGCTCAGTCACCAAACATTAAAAGAAAAAAAAAAAAAAAAGAAAAAGCTTGACACAGTACAACTAAACCTGAATAAGATTCAACTGGACTAGGAGAAAAATACACCTTAAATTCCAGAGATTCATTCTGCACAAAAAAGTGAAGCCCATGTTCAAGAGCATGCAGTACAGGTTACCTCCAGGACTAGATTATCAACTCCCATTACCAGAAGCAGGGCACCAGCATATCAAAAATTTGCAGGTGTTATCAGGAAGCTTTAGTAAAAGACAACATTTTCCACCAAACTGTTACAGAGACTGGTTACATTTAATACTGAAGCTGGCTTTCAAAGTAATTCGCTCATTTTTTTTTTCCACTTTCAAACTCACAACTTTCTAGAATACTGTCACAGAATCAGGCGTCAAAACACACTAATTATCAGCCAGTTTCACTTTTACTGAAATTATTTTGCTCTATTGCAACATTCTACATTCCCCCAGGCACTTTTATCCCCTGTCAAAAATCACAGAATCACCATTCAAAAAGAGACAGGCAGGAGTATTGGTCTGAATAAAAATTAGCTTTTTTCCTCCCTCTCAGGCAATTTTGCTTAGTAGGCCCAAAAACTAAAAAGCCATCGGGGAGTAGGGAGAGGCACACTATCTTGAAATCTAGTTCCTTCCAACTCTAACATGCAACACCAATTTCCTGAAGTCCATTGCAGGCACCACCCCAGAGAGCACAGAGGCTGGCTCTACCCATCAGTAGGAGAGGGAAGGGGCAGTAACAGTTCCCCCGGCTTTAGACAGGGCTGAATGTATGACCATTGACCACACCTCCTTTCTAAGCCATCATCATCTCTGAAGCACTACTCACCTAAGCCTATTCTGCAGCAACTACCTGGAGCTCCTGCCTCCAAGTATTGTACACTGTTAGTGGGTACTCCGGCGTTCAGAGTGGTCAAGCAGAGTCATCCAAGAGCTGCTGGCCCTCACCATGCAGCAAAATTAACTATGTGGAACAATCTACAAACATAGGGTAAGACAAATATTTACAGAAGTAGGAGAAGTGCTGGTCAACTCCTACCTTACACTTAGGGCAAGAAATACTAATAGAGCAAAATGTGGTTCTTCAGGTATCTTAACAATTTGAAATTTGAGTATTATGTAACATCAGCCAAAGTCTTAAACATCAAATATCTACACTATAAATGTGACTACAAGTTTACAAAGAGGAATGGGCCACGGAACATTTGTAGAAATAGCTGATGGGTCCTTTCTGCTTATCTACCAAGGAATACTTCACACAAAACTCAGAACTTGAACATTATGTTCTTGGAGGTAAAATGCAACTTATCATTTCAGGAACTCAACTAATAGGTTAGTGAACCAGTGCTGCAGGGATACGTGGTTTGAAGGAAGTCTCTTAGGACCAGATTCGATCTAGGCTACTGAGAATTTGCATAGATCAAGACGAGGACCTTTCTGACAGTTACAAGAGAGCACAAAATTTACAGGAGCACAGCTCCTCTGACTTGAGCAGAATAGATGCAAGTTTTCTAGGACCTTTACTGCATCCCTGAAACAGGGCATAATACAGTCCAACAGCAACAATAATCACCTACAGACCAAAATGGCTTTTGGGTTTACCAAATTCTTGGCCACACTGAGCAGTACGGTTGCTTTTACATAAGTGCAGAAGACGTGAGAACCTTAAAAAAGGTTCTGTACCCACATAACCTGCTGAAAGACACACAACTGCTGCAGTTTCACAATTCTGTCACTATTTTTGCATACCTAGTGGGAAACAAGTAGCACTTCCTTCAGCTCCTTATAATATTTGGAATAAATATAATGTGCAACTACCTCCATGTACAACCTATTTCATGTGATCAATTATACATCTGCTGTTAGGGACATTTGGAAAAAAAAATCAAAGGAAGACAAGAAACTGTACTGATCAGATCCGAATAGGAGTGACAGATCTCAGTCAAGCATTCCTTGCTTATCTCTACTAAAATGTATTAAAAGCAGCTAAAAATAAGATAGATATTTCCCCAATATTAAGTTCTCCATGAGAGCAAATTCTGCCATTTCAGAGATATTCCACAAATCAAAAATGGAAGGGAAATCAGCAAGTGCATTTATAAAGAGAAAAAACAATGCTTCAAATGCAAGTCTCATCTTAAGAGCAGGTGCTTTGTGAAGAAGTTTTTGAACATAAATTGTACCACTACAGAGTTTTCATGACTACAGACAGCACAAAGAACAAAAGCTGCGATCTCAGAAACAGCACTCATGACTGGCAAATGGCAACAACAGAAGAGCTGACCACTGGACTATGAAGAACTTCCATTTGTTGTGGAAAACTTGGGGCAGCCACTCAGATACGTCAAGTATGCATAAAAGCACAATTTTTTTTCAGGAAGAACAGAACAACTACTTGCAAAAATGAGAGCAATTCTGTTAGACAACTGCATCTCCTCTTTTTTTTACTGACTATGAATTATCTGCAACAATGCAATCCCAACCAGTAAATCTAACTTAAACATGGCTGTTTTAGAGAGGATGGATTGGTTTTGATTTTGTTTTAGACACAACTCTCACACTGTGCCACACTGTCAGAACTCAATTTTCTAACGTTGTGTTCATGTGTTCTATAGAAGTCACCAGCTTTTCAAACCAGAATCTAAAAGCAACTGCAGGATGTCACACCCTGTCTCTCCTGCAAAATAGATCTAATTTTCTATAACAAACTGGTGATTGTTCCTGGGGAGGGGGAGGGAGAGAGGGAGAGAGAGAGAGACTAAGAAAGGCAGCTTTTGTACTATCTACCAGATTTTTCTTCTATTTCTACCACCCTCCTTCCTACAATTCTACAAGCTGAACGACAGCCAGATAAATCAACAGAACTATTTTTCACTGAAATATGACAACAAAACCTCTGAGAAGTTTCATAATACAGTTCAATTTCACTGTTCAATTACACTGTTAAACACAAGCACATATAACTACCTTTAAGAGCTCACTAACTGCTTTAGAAGATGCTAGGAGAAATAGCTCTCAGAATGTTGCACTGTAGTACTCAATGAAACAGGAAATGAGGAACAAAGAAAGGAATTTCATAGATTCCAGATGTACTCCAACACCAGCTGGGAAATACAAGCAAGAATCAACTACAGCCTTGTAAAAAGCTACCACTAACTAACTGTTTTCTTCTAGAGTTCTTGAACAGAAGTAAGTAGCTGTAAACAATTTGTAAATAGAAATATTTTTAGAAGAAATTGGAAACAGTAATAAAAATAAACTTCTTCCCCTCTCTCCTATTTTTAAGGAGTTTAAAACTCAGCTACCAGTTCATCTGGTTTTTTGAGTTGCTTTATTTAAACATAAGAAATCTTATAAACAGACATAACAGAAGCACAACTGTAAATAAAGTATTTCAAGTTGTCCATTTTCCAGTACTTGGAATAGTAAAGCTGAATGAAACTCAAAAGCAAGGAAAATCTAAAAAACCAGTACAGTTGATTTATACTACTTGCCTTCCGTGCAATTGGAATTGAATGGAATTTAAATTTGCAAATTGCTATAAAACAAGTTGTCACCTAAAAACTTTATTCCTACATCTATAAATTTAAAAAAATAAAAACCACTCCAGGTTAAAAATCCTGGAAATAAAACCTCTTCACAAGTTCAAATACCCTTCTGCTCCCTGTGTAACATGTCTCCCATGTTTCATCTTCCTTTTTTTGAAACAAAAACTCAGGCCTTTCAATGCAAACTTCTTCTAAATGGATTTTGAAATCTCTTAGTAACACATGTAGAGACAAACAGACAAGTATATTTCCTCCTAAAGTCACTATAACACATGAAAAGAAAGCTTAAGCATGCATCTTACAGAACACAGATCTGTGGGTCCCCCTCCTCCCCTCATCACAGAAATAGGTGTTCTTCCCAGCTTCATGACTTTTCATTCATTTGTTGCACATGGAAGAACTGAGACACTTCATCTAATGTTCATCCACCTACTACCAGCTTATAAAAGTACATTAATATTTATGCAAATTAAACATTGCATCAAATGCTACCTGTTCAAACCTACCAGTCATTCCTAAATATGTGAAAGCCTCTTACCATCACATCACACTAATTCATTTCAGTCAATGGCAACGCAGTCGCAGCTACACAGCCCAGCAGATAGGGAACAGCAAGATTCAGTTGTTGGGCTAATGAAGGGACCTTCGTTTTGCCCCAGTGCTCCCTGAGAGGTAATAACAGGCGAATGCACAAGTCTCTAGTCAAGTAGAAAAAAATGATAATACTTCAGAGGTCTGGAATGAAAACCGAACGGCAGAAACATTTATCAGCCTCAGAAGTCAGACGAGGCTGTAAGTCTTCAACATTTGTGTTCTTTCCTCAACAGACTTCAAAAATACAGATACACTACATTTTTTCCCTTTCAGACAGAATGGGGGGGGGGAGGGGGAGGGGGGAAGGGGGATCAAACCTCAAAGACCTCAAACTTTCCATTGAATATTTAAAGTGTTTTACAGTTGGCAATGATCCATTGACATTTGAGAAAGGAAAACGGGGAAAATATTCCAGTTCTTCATAATTTTGAAGCTTCACATCTCATTTTGCAAAACTTTCACCCAGAAAGTCTGCTATAGGAGGAAAACAACATGTGAAGTTTCAGGGAAGTTCCTTTCCCCTTGGTAGAGTTTAGGATGGGAGAGGAAGGAAGTTAGATTTGTTTTGTTTTTACTCCAAAACAAAGCTTATATTTGGATCCTAAATTCAGTCACCAGTCCACTATACTGAAGAAATCAGACACTGCTAAAGAACAGACACTTCATAAGGTTTAGTAAATGTCAGTAAAATCAGAAGGTTAGAATGGGCAAGACCATGATCAGCTTTTCAGTTTAATAAAATACAACCTGTTATTAACTTCAAGCTTGAGCTTTTCCTTGGTGTAACCACAAAACATATAAACCTCAGGTACCAGAAAGTTGAAAAGCACAGCATTAAGACTTACTAATGCATGTTTTAACTATTAATATAAGCCTTAGGTGACTTGCTCCCCAGAAGCATTAATAGTCCACTGGCACACACGTATTAATTTTTCTTTGACATATTTGGCTGAAAATTTGTTGGTCTGATCAACATGAGCAATGCAACTGTCTGATATTTACATCTTTTACAGTATGCACCAAAGTCTACAAGCCTCTGATTTTATTGTAGGCTTCTTGCTCTCACAAGGGCTAGCCGTAGGATTTATTCTCCAAACACATCCGTTTGCAAAGTGAATTATAACAACATGAGAGGTATTAAGTACTCCTGAACAGCCCAAAGTGGATTTTGGCTCATCCTTTCCCCCACACCTCCTCCAAGAAAAAAAAATTGCTACATGAGATACTCAAAGACTTAATTCGACTCTCACAGAAATGCAATTATTTGCTTTAACAGAATTATTCATAATTTACACTCCTGTAAGGAAGATCAGTCAGTGAGAAAGGATAGAGGGAATTTTAACCTGATGAATACTGTCAAAGGTATTTTTGATGAGGTTTTTTAATTGTATTTTCTAATCTAGGTGTAGGCAACACTCTCCAGTGTTTACATGAGAAGGTCTTCCTTAAATGGGAGCATCAGTGCAACAAATTACTTCATATGATAACAGAGTGTTTGACAACATAACCGCATAAGGTAGAAATCTTGCTGTGATGCAAAGAAAGGGGAGGGGCTGTTCTGTTTAAGCATAATTATGATAATCAACTTTAGGGGCCTCAGCTTTAAAAGACAAGTGTGTGATGGAGAAATGGGGCAGCATGTGTGACTATTAATTAATACCAACCAGAACACCTGAGCTTTCATAAGCAGCTAAGGCTCCTGAACTGAGTGTGAGATTCAAGTAGTTCTCAAGCGGAAGGAAGGTCAGATATATAGATACATCAGTTTGTCAAATAATCCTCTTGCTGTTCTCACTGGAGTTTTAACATTTGTTCTCCAGAGCAGCTGACCAAGCTGGTGTGTATTGGCAGCTAACAAATACAGCACCATCAAGAAAACCTATAGTAAGGAAAGAGAGTGGACTGAAGAGCATAGAAAGAGTCAGGCAGTGTCATGACGCTGCCAGTACACAAACATGAAAGCAAGAGATGCACCTGCTGTCCCCTCTGATTTCCCACACATGCACACTCCCAGTCAAGCTCTTGGATACTTGTCCAGAGACAGCTCTGATATCCACTGGAGTGCACAAATTCAGCTCACTAAAATGGAAGAAAACTAAACCTGAAAAGAAAATTAGGTTGCATTCTTTGGTTCTGCTTTGCAAATTGAACTGGATTTTCTTTTCTGTGAGCAGAGGAGCATCAGTCAACAGCAGGTGTGCAAAGAGCATTTCATGGCTGGGAGCAAGATGAGTAGGGAAGGGGAAAGACAAGACCTGCCTTCTCAGCAGCATCAAGCTAATAATTTGGGTTAGCACATCACGATTTCATGTTTTGGACTGCAGCTATTGAACAGAATCGAAGCAATATGCAAAACACAAAGAATAGCATCAGGCAGAACAGACACATAAAAACAGAGCAAGAGAAGCTAATACTGGCATCTAACTAACCCAGCAATTTCAGAACTAAAAATTTGGTTTTAACCAATGATAGTGAAATAGTAAAAAAAAACAACCATCAAACATCAATCAGTCTGAAGAGTAATTCAAGGCAATGAAGTTTTCAAAAGCATTTTCTGGAAAACTGCAAAGCTAAGACATCCAGCACTCATATGTCTTTATGTAAGAGCATTTGGTACTCTGACCACCAGGCAATCACTTCCATGAAGAGACAAGAAAATACCTACTTCTCATGAGAGAGATTAAATAGCAGATTTTCAAACGTACCAATTCCAGAAGAAGACCAAAAAACCTAACAAGTTTGGTTATTGACATCAGAGGCCCTGAGCAGATCTGTTTAACAGTTTCACTCCCGTGAATTTACCTCTACACACTCTAAAAACCAAAACACATTGGTTTCCACTAATATATGAATCCTTCTCTACTTAAAAGAAAGTAAGGCTGTGGAATTTGATATCAGGCTGGCAGCCACGAACACAAGCATCTTCTATTTATTCAAAACTACATTCACTGAAGCATTTTCCACCGCTACCTCTGTTTCCTTCTCTCACTTGCAGAAAATATGGTCTCCATTTTTGCTCCAGCCACGGCTGTTCCTGACAGTCCACAAACAGCCATGGCACTCTGCCTCTAGAAATAGCACTGGTCCCAGACCTTTTCCATTCAGCACACTGAACACAAGCTGGTCACAACACAACCCAAATTTAGCAATTTCAAATACTGAACCTGCAGTGACAAATCTGCATAATCCATTCTGCACCTTCCATAGCCTGTGAGACTCAAGCCTTAATTAGCACTGGTTCAGTCAACCAATAAGAACATTAAGTTGCCACTTTATTTTACCTATGCAACATCAGTTTAAGCTGTACTTGTTAACATTTTAATGTGAAGAAAAGATGTTGAGAAATCTTGAATATATTCAGGGTGAAATGCAAATAGCTTTTCTTCCTTTCTTTACTTCTTGGTCCTCTAACTTAGAAACACCGGAAAAAAACATTGTTATCTTTGTAAGAAACATTTCACACTTCCTAAATAATAATTTTCTATTTTTTTTACAAATATACATATATATATTTTAAAAGTCTCTCATTCTAAATATATCTATTCAACAACCTTTTGCCCCATTTAAATGGGAATAAATCCTTTTACAGTATTATGCAATGAACATATTTAGTCGTAATTACTTCTACAAGTAACCACTTAAGACAAGGCACTAAATCCCAGTAGACAACATTAAAAGGGACATCTTCTCAAGACAAAATGGATTTCCCTGAACAACCTTAGTATTATTAGACTTAAGGGAGACCTTACTTTTGTCAGGGACAAGATAAGTTTCTGCTTAGCCTTGGAAACACAGAGACATCTCTCAAACATTTAGTCTGTACCAAGCTTAATGGCGGAAGCCTGTAAATACCTTCTCTTGGCAATTGACCTGCTTAAACATCAGTAAACCAGCACTTAACTAAATACTCTGCCTGACTTCATCCAAGTTTCACAAAGTTCAACTGCTTTCACACATTTTTAAACTATACAGCTCTGCATGAATTAGTAAGAAGGCACACCAAGAGTAAGAGGCAAAGAGATGGCACATCTACAGACCAACCATCCTCATTTTGTCAACTGGACATAAACAAGGTCTTAGAGTTCCTAGAAAATGAGGTGAGTTTAAAACAAGGTAAGCTGTGTGTGAAGCACCAACCTGCATCAGGTAGTAGGCAACTTTTATCACAAATATTTCACTGCTTCATGATTCTGATCACACAATGCTAAGGATAGCTTATGTTGCTGGAATACCCACATTTTAGACTAAGACCTCAACACCTTGTAACCACAAAATGACCCTTTCTAAATATGATAAAAGAAAGCTTTAGAAGTTCATGAATGTCTTAAATTGCAACAAGCCCTCACAGTGCACAACTGGATTGTTATTATCTGTCAGGTCAATAGAATGATGAGCAAAAGGTTCTCCCCATTATATTACAGCCCCAGTAAACTCTCAGTGTGCATTATCCTCCTGTCCCAGTTGTTACTCTCAAACTATCAGACAGATAGAGCTATAACAAGGACTACTACTGCTAGAAAAAATACTGTTTTGGAGCAGAGCCTAATGCCCCTAAGTATAACAGTACTAGATTTCAGGGACATGAAAAGCTTGTTAAAGTGAAAATTTACAAATGAGCTGTTACTTTAGATTTTTCAAGTATAAACAATTTCAGAAAGCAAAATCTGGCAGCAGGTTCTCTGCTAGCCAGTATACAGCTTTCAACAGCAGAAACCCTGAATGTGAGCTTTTATTTTTTCAACTGAAAGTTTAATAGTTGATGCCATTTAAGGAGAAAAAAAGTAGCAATTAAGTACAGCATATTTATTAAATATTAACAGTACAACAAAAGTCGTGTTGTCAAGCAGAAGGACTCTCTTTGTAGTTTTTCCAGCCAATCACCAGCCATAGAGCCTTATGTTGTTTCCTTTCAGGTTTTGAAACACTGACTCATGGAAATATCAGCACTGCACACTTCCTCAAAGTGGCAATCTTATAGGAAGTGTTTGTTTAGTCTTACATGACACATTGTTTTGTTTATGTATAAGGGATTCCGGTAAAAATAATTCTCAATTAAGGAAAAAAAGAAGACATAAGCACAACTGTTTCAGTTATGGAAAGCCAAAATAAATCAATTTCAACTAGACATCTGAACAGCACATTCATTAACACAAGTACTACTTTTTTCTTTCTACTGTACGTTACTTCCTTGCAACATGAGCAGAAGTTGCCAGGCATTAAGTTCTTTCAGTTCAATTAATCACAAAAGAAACTGGACAAGAGGCAGCACAGTAACAACTCCTCTTAACACTGGTACCCACATGGACAGAATTCACATTGCTGCTCCACAACTTCAGCATCTCAATGAGACATCTTTAGGAGGTGCCACACCATTGCCAGTTCAACTGAGTGAAGCAAACACAGAGCTTCCTACAAAGCTCAACTGTTTCAAAATGTCAGCATTTTCAAAAAAGGAGACAGATGGCTCAAGCTAAATCTAAGCATGACTAGAAACAACACTCCTCAGAACATGGAAGCATTTAGGAGATTCAGGATGTAATTACCCACCTAGCTAAATATGGCTGATTCCATGCAGCCCATCAGTCCCAAAAGAACAAGTTATACAAGCAGAAGAAAATGCCTTCATTTACCTGCAGCTTCTTGGAAATACAGGACAAGCCAGCCACAGCAGTACATTACATTAGGGCATTCAAACATCTCTAGGCTACAGATGGTTTGCACAGCCAGAAGCCTCCCAGCTGCATCAGCCTTCTCATTAAGAGAAGCATGCCAATATGGGCGTCCACTCTGTTTGCGCTGATTCCTCAATGCAGCAATCCTACATTTCATCCAATTTATACTAAGACACACCTGTATATCACTGTCCCCATTCATGATTTGCCAAGAGAGGTGCTACAGAGAAGGAAAAATCTTATCAGATCATGCACAGAATATTTGAAAGTCAGAGGTCAGTCAGAGCTTGGCCATGAAACAAGCTCCCAAAGAACAGAACTGACCATCTCTACTGCATGATAAATCAAAGCAAATTGACATGGGAAATTACTTATCTTTTTGCCCTCAAATAACTTGTCTCTTAATCCATTAGAAAACTCAAAGCCTTCTGTCACTAAAGAAAAGAGAAACCTACAAGATATCCATGAATGCAAACTGCTAAAAGACAAAGGTACTCTGGGCAATAGCTGAAAAAAGTAGCGTCCCTCCAACGTTCACCATCTTTTCAGTGGTGCCCAGCAACAGGATGAGGAGCAATGGCCATAAATAGAAACACAGTAAGTTCCACCTCAACATGAGGAAGAACTTCTTTACACTGAGAGTGACAGAGCACTGGAATAGGTTGCCCAGAAAAGTCATGTAGTCTCCCTCTCTGGAGACATTCAAAACCCACCTGGACACATTCCTGTATAACCCATGCTAGGTGACCCTGCCTTGGCAGGGGGTTTGCAGTAGATGATCTCCAGGGAGCCCTTCCAACCCTAACAACTCTGTGTCTGTGACCTCCCTTTAGATCCAGTCACAGGACTTTTTGCAGGGAACCTACAAGCTTCCACATACAAATTCTAGATTAGGATTGCTTTACGAGGCCAGTCTGATTAGGAAAACTCCCCCAACCCATCAAAGCAATCCTGCCACTTCCTATTTATCTGACAAATTTCCCAAGAGACAATCAGCTGCAGAAAGGAGTGTGACTTTTGAACACGAGTGGCAGACGGTGCGCGTCCCTTGGCCACGGGCAGACGGAAGCGCTCGGCTCCGCCCCCTGCCGGGCAGCGGCGGAACAGCGGCGCAGCGCCGGGCATTGTCCTCAACATCCTCCGGGAAACACCTTCCGCTCTGACGGCACCGGCGCAGCACCGCTCCGCCCGGGATGCGCCCGGCTTTTCCTGCTCGCTATCCAGGCTAAAAACCAGCGGGGATCCTAGCTGCAGTTCTACAGTAATCAAGGCTTAGCTCTGATAGGGGCTCCGCTCCGATAACTGAAGTCAGCAGCAGGATTAACTTTAGTCCGCAACATAATGAGATTCATCTCAAGACTTTCGCTGCTGTTATTATCTTCGATCTCTTCTACAATTCAAAAAAATTCCCACACTCTCGTGACTTCAGTCACTTAGGTATAACAACATCGCTGTTTTCTTCTCAAAAAAAACCCAACAAATCAAACACAAACACCTTAGCCACAACTCATCATCCTATACGCGAGATGTGTTCTTACACTTTTAAAAAAAAATCACCAGATAGAAACAACTTGCAAGAGCATCACTCACATGGTGTCCGGATTTCTCCCTTGTGGAAAGATTTTTTTATTTTCCCCTCCCCTCATTAAAAACAGACAGAGAACAAGTCTCCGACCATACTCTGTAGTCTTACTGAATCTATTTTCTGGATGTATACAAGGACATAAAATGAACACATAATTTTTAGTTTATACGATAAAATTTTAACTCTTAAAAGCCGCTATTACTAAACTATCTACTGACAATTAACGAGGAAACGATCCTAGCAACGGTCTCTTTGAAACGCTAACGCCACTATCCAATAATGAGATTTTCTACGTAATCTCACGTTTCAGTTTTATCTAACACGGCAATTGGTGGCTGCAAATTTGCTTCCGAACGCAGGGAAACGCAAAGGGAGATTTTTCAAGAGCTTTATTAGGAAGCCACACGTCCTCGGTACCCACCGCTGTGAGCCCGGCGCTAAACTTCGCCACTTCCCCTGCAGCTCGCAGCCTCCGCGCCCCATCCCGGGGAGAAGAACTGCTCCCTCGGCGTGTGGGACCGATTGTCTTACGGAAACGAGGGATTTCCCTCCCAGTCGGCACACTCAGAACTCGACCAGGGAGAGTTTAATCCGCTCGCTGACATCTGTCGCTTACTTTCTAATAATGTGGTTTGGAACTCGCTCAACAGCAAGAAGAAGAGCAAATCTCCAAAAGCGCGAGTCGGAGGAAACCGTGAGGAAGCGGCAGCAGCCCCTGCCTGTCCCCCTCGCCGAGGGAAGGGGCTGAGACAGCGGCTCCTGCACACAGCCGCTTTTGGGCCGGTTTCGCACCAGCTTTGCCAGTGACACACAGTGCTGAGACTCGATGACCGCCTTCAAACTTTTAGAGCGTAGCTTAGCAACAAAAATTTAAAAAAAAAAAACAAAACCCACAACCCACCCTAAGAAAAAAAAAACCAAAACAACAAAACCCGCGAAATCCGCCGAATATCCTGCACCGCCCGGACTCCCGCCGGCGCCGCTCGCCAGCCGGACGCACCGCGCTGTCCGCCCGTCCCCGCGGCACCGGCCGCCTGCCAGGCACCGACCGCCCGCCCCGCACGACCCCGCGGAGCCCCCCCG
>VXAZ01003150.1:636700-656546 GCA_013399875.1 Gymnorhina tibicen
CTATACATAAATTCCCCAGGGGGAGCGCGCGGGGGGAGCGCGGAGCGCGGCAACAGCTGGAGCGCGGCCCCCTCCCGCGGCCCGGCCCCGCCGCCGCTGCGCTGGTCCCGGACCCGCCGGGACCCCCAGCGGGCAGCGCGGGGAGGGCGAGGGCTGACTAACTCCGTGGCCCCTCTCCAGTGCTCGCCGGGAGCAGCCGTTGGCGTCATGGCGAGAGGGAGGGAGGGAGAGAGGGAGGGAGAGAGGGAGGGAAGGATGTGCAAGTCCTCTTTCCCACACAGCCATAAAGAGAGGGCACTAGCGATGCCCGAGGTTGAAAGCCATTCATTAGTGAGGAAAAGAAGTCCCGTATTAAATAAACAAACCCGTTTGGGCGCTGGGAGCAGGCCAGTCTGTCTCCTGGCTCCATTTGATCAGCGGCAAGGCTGGCTCTACCTGATTGCACGGAGAGAGCAGGGAATTCAGATTTCAGACTTGCACGATTACACGTTAAACAGCAAGAAATAGGACCTGTGTCAGTGTTCAGTGCCAAACTTTGAGTCTTGTAAAGTCACTAATTGAAATACGCCTTCCCTAAAGGTCTGGCAAAAGCAGAGCACAGAGTTCAGTGGAGGTTTACAGATTAGATTATTTCAAAAACTAAAAAATCAAATTACCTTTGATGCAGTCACAATCCCCCTAAAGAGGCTTGGAACATCCCTATGCAGAACAGCCCAGGCACATCACAGTCCAGCAAGTCTGAGAGGCACAACAAAATGCTCTTTCTCAAGCCTTCAAACAAAAAAATTATAAAATTAAATACTTTCTCATTCTAGCTCTGATTTCAGGAGTGAGAGAAAGGCAAACACACTGAGGACAATCTGTACATGTATTAAGAAGCTAGTAATGAATGACAGCAAGAAATCAGAAGGCAAATCAATCACACACATTATGAAGTCTGTACCAAAGAAGTTGTGCATGCAAGCCCGATGAATACAGTTGAGCAGTCCATCACTGCTTGAATCATGGAAGGTACAACACATAATAAATGCCCTTTATTACAAAAAAAAAAAGGTAAAAGATGAGATATTGAAATATGAAAGAGCAAATGAAAAGCTGGGAAGGAGCTACAATAGCAGAGGAAGTCAGCTTGTAGGAAAGCCTGAGGCATCTGAGTTTTCCTACACAGGTATGGGCCTAACTGAAGGAAACTTGCAAGCTCACAGCCAAGAAAGGAAGCAGTGAGTTATCTTAAGGAGCTGCCTGCTTACTGTGTCTTCCTTGTCTGCATAGCCGAGTGACATATGTAATTTGATAAAAATACTTTTGTAGCACAGGACTCTAAAGAGATTTTATGAAGTACAGGCTTCCATTTACCAACATCCATGCTGTAATTCCTTCTTCCTCACTGTAATATGCCCAGTGTCCTCTGTAACCTCATTACACCCATTCCACCATGTGCCATCTTTCTTCAGCTCACAGAAACACTTCAGCTCCTCTGCTTTCTGGTCCTTTGCATCCCCCAAGATACCTTCAGTGATCCCTGCCCTAATAACCTTAGTATTTTCTGCACCATAACCCAAATTTCACCTGTCTCAATACTTCTGATTCCCTTATTTTTGTCTTACCTTCCAGCTGGACAAGAGGCAACCCAAATATCAGTCTGAACAGAAACTACAAGAATGCTGATCAGAGAGCTCACATTTTAAGAATGACATTGGCTTGGACCGGCTAACCCGATGTTGCCTGTCAGATGCTGGATGTGACAAACAAACAATTTTGGGGTATACACATCTGTTTTAACACTCTGTACATGCTCAGATATAAAAATAAATATACAAAGTCTGTTGCTTTTGCTCCTTCACCACACATGCACACACCTTGAACATATTGGTACAAAATAAATACAAGCCCACTGGGCCATCTCACTGAAGAAAAATGGCAAGCAACTGTTACACACAATGCTGTACACAGGCACAAAGAAAGAATTACAGCTATAAGCAAGTGGATAATGCTTAGCTATAACCAAAGGTAAATATATCCTATGCTTAGGATCCTTATAAACCTTCCTCAACATCAGGGAGAAATCTGCTTCCATGCTCTAAATATTAGGGACATCTCAGATAAAATATTTTACTTCTGTGTTGGCCTTTGCTACATAAGGACTTCAGCTGGCCTCATTTCCCTGTTGGAAGCTTTTCTTATCTGCAGAAGGTTGACCCCAAAATTGTCATTAAAAAAAAATCAATTTTTTAATTCTCTTCCCAGCGTTTGCTGCTGTAAGAGTTGTTCTCAGCAGATACTGAACAGACTATCCTTCCCAATTTGCCACTGTGTTCTTTTCAGACCATCATGGCACTTCTATCTATATCCTTTATGCCCAGGAAATGAACGAATATGTCTACCTATAATACAGTCATTATATGTTCACAAAAATCAAGCTATACATAAATTCCCCACCCCTTTATGTGCACCCAAATTTGCAGTCAAAGCCCACTACCTCAAATCTAATGTCATTTGACCCAGCATAAATTCACCTTGTAATCTAAGGTGCTGGTTTTCTCCCACACCCTAACTTCAGGTGTTGCTTGCAACCTCTCCCTGTGCTAACACTGGTGCTCACAATATATTTGTTGGGTAAAAAAAAAAATACACTGTCATGACTCCCATTTGTATATTATGCAAAACAAGGAGCCTGTAAGCCATGTCACTTGGAAATTCTTTACCCACGATCATAAGCAACCTGATCAGAAAGCATCCCAGTCCAAAGGTGTGGTTAGGGCACAGTGGCATGCTGGGCAGCTTTAGCAATGCATACCTGCCCAAGGCTACACTTCCAGGCTATTTTTCAGGATGGCCTAGCTTTGCCAAGAGCACAGATATGTCCAGGAACGCTGTGGCAAAATTTAACCATAAACCCAGCCTTTCCTGTAAAATGTAGTGAAGCACAACCAACTTCCACACTTAAGCATAACAGAAACTACCAAGATGCCTACAGAATCAATTAGCAACAACTGGAGCAGACCAACATTTTAAAACATCAAAACATGCAAAAAAATTAGTAAATAAAAAACCAATGTATAGCAATAAAAGACAGAGAAAAAAAGCTGGTACCTTCTTAAACTTTCTGCCATGGAATAAATTAAGATTCCTCACATGAAAATCTACAAATGGTTGCTTGCAGCTCTCTGTGCTGTCCAGCTACGCTTCTGGTTTCCCACCAAATCTTTTCTGCTAAAGCTCTTTGTCAGTGCTTTTGTGTATCAGTGTGGTAGTTTATTTTCTGTTGGATCTTGTTTTCTTGACATACAGCTGAAAGCTTGTTGCTTCCTCTGTAATAAACATCTCCAAATGTTATACAGTCCAACAATGTAAATGCAAACACTCTTTCAAAATTCACATAAATATGTATTTTTAAAGATGTTAAACACAGTATAAAACACAGCCAAAGAGTGTGTGTTGCTTTTTCAATTTCTCCATTGCTGAAATGAAACCTCAGGAGCAGCATCACATATGTATGTGCATATTACACATGTGCAAGCAACATGAGATTTCCAGCTGCAGCAGTCTGATCAAAAAAATCTAGGCAAAGTGAAATACTGCTTTTTGAGATGTGGATGAGTCTGTTAGTGACAATGTCTTTCCCAACTTTCTTCATCCAACCCATATGGGTTTATATTATCAGCTCTTCAGAGGATTCTTGAATCTAAATTAGACTACAAAGAAGGTCATTTTCTGTGACTCATTTGTGCCAAGCAAGGAAATCATTTCCTCTCTTGATCTACATGATAGCTTTCTCTTGGGAGGAAACAGAATATAAGAAGCTCTCTAATCTCCTTTTGCATTATGCAAGAAACTAACAAAATATGAACCTTCTGTCCCTAGGGTAGCACAAAGCTGCTACCTAAATTTATGTGAAGGAACAACATATTTAAGACAAATCTAAGGAAATATCTCTGTTATAAAAAGCAAGACTATGGTCTGATGACTGAGCAAGATATTGTAATTGAATTCTAGGAAGACATAGACAGTTTTAACTAATAATATCTGTACCAGGCCTAAGGGCAGCTACTATCCATATAGAGAGTGTTTGCTGCATGATATGACGACTGCGCTGACTAGGGTGACCCAATAAACATTTATCCCTGGTGAGTGGAGAAGCAAAGATGTCTTTGTTAGAGCCTCAGCATCCTATTCTCTGTCTGAGCAGTAAATTCAGACTTTGCAGTGATGCCTCTCACCGTAAGATAGCAAAAGTAGCTGGCTGTTTTTGCTCCTGAAGTCCTAGAACCAACCAACTGGTCAGAAAAGGCTGCAGTCCTTCCTTCAGTCTCCATGCATAGTGAGATATGGCAGAAATATACTATGCAAGTAGGAAATTAGGACTGAGTCTGTAATTACCTGTGTCTCCCAAGGCTAAGAGTTCGCATCTGAGGTAGCAACAGAGGAATGACGAAACAGTAGGGAAATTGCTTGTGTGATTAGTCTGGCAGAAAGACACTCTGGCCATTATATTAAATACAAGAAGAAAAGAAAGAGAAAGAAGAAGAAACCTTTAATTAGCAAAATGTCAGCAACAGTGACAAGAAAGCCCAGATTTCACAATAATACAGAGATGACAAAGTTTAATTGAAGGAGAAACATGGGAAAGAGCAGATACTACTGAGGTGGCTGTTACTGAACTCTGTGTATGTACCAGCACATATGCATGTATGGCACACTCACACACTGGATAAAAATAGATCTATGCATCAGGATCAGGAAAACTGGGGATTGCATTGCAGTTACTACACTTAAAGAAAGCAAAGATCTCCCCTGTGACCTCTGAGTACAGGAAGCAAAGCATGTCTACCTGTTTTTCTTACTAGTTGGCTTTTCAAAAACTCCCACATTTTTGCTGCTTATTGCTGGAACACTGGGCCAGGAAGTGGCCAGAAGGGGGAAAAGAAAAATGGCTTTAATTACAGGAAAAAGGGCCCAGTAAGAACTGGTTGTTACAATAGCCAAGACAATACAACAAACTTTCATGGTATGTTTTTTAAATTTTTTATATTTTTTTCTCTTTTAATTCTTGTTCATCACTTCTAAAAATCTGTCAGTCTAGCTTTCTCCTAAAATATGTATCTATTTTAAAATCCAAGTCATTTCAGTAGCAAGCACAGAACGCTGAGGATTCCAGTGGGACTTTCTAACATGAAGTATTTTTTGGTTAAACTTGCAAAAGCATTGTGTTCTGGGCCATATCTGCTTTACTTGAGCCTATAAACTTTGTTTTCCTATTAAGGAAAAAATCCCTTTATCCTTCCATAAAAGATTATAATGTAATAAAACTGCATTAAGATCTTACAGAAGAACAAAAATAAAACCAAAACAAAACACTAAAAACCCCAGTGATTATGTACAAAAATGAAATACAGTGAATTTCACTGCATTTTAAAAAGTATGCATCTATTCTCATGTCTTCCACATTAACCTTCTGTGAAACTGCTAGGTGAAAACATCAAATAATATTGAGAAAGAAAAACTGAACAGCAATAGGACTTTCTACTGTTTTAAAAATACTGAGTACTTCTGTTTACAATAAATATATGGTTATACAAACAGGCACATAAACAACCATATTTCATGAGTCATTGCATATTGACAGCCATAATCATAATTTTTATATCTCCTTTGCTTTTATGTCATCGGCTCATCTGCAGTCTTCTCTGTTCTTTACGAGAATTAATTTGACAAAATGGGACTCTATCCTTATTCTCCAACTCCAAGGCAAAGTTTCAACCCCTCTCAGTTTGGCAGCACCAGTAGTATCTCTTCTGAGGGGACTGCAGTAGGGGCTTTTACCCTATCTTCTCCCTCTTATCCACCCCAGGGATTGTATAGCCACCCAGAGGAAGGCCACTGGGATTGTACTACCAACATCCACCCCAAAACACGCATAAAACAAACACTTCTCTGCCTCCAAGACGTGTTCCAGTTTTGTGCTGTAAGTAAGGCAGATGCTATGAAGTTTACATTGACTTTGTGAAGCTTTGCATAATTCACCCACAAGCAGTGGCACTCAGCTATCCCACATGCTGCTGCAAACCTTGAACAGACTTTTCCATGTAGTCACGCGTTTAGTATGGGTCGGGTCCTGTGGTCTTCCATTTGCTCAAATACCCCATTGAAGCCAATGCTGGAAGGTCAACTTGCAAATGCCACCCTCTCTCTGCGTGGTGAATAGCTCCCATTGAACACACTGGGATTACTCATGTGTGTGAGTGACTACCAACAAGAGCAAAAGGAGCAAAATCTGGTCCTCGTTAAGGACTACTAATCTGAAAAAATCTCCTTCAGTCAGTAGTACCACTCAGGCAGAGCAATCCTGCCAGTGAGAGGCTACACAGGAAAGGCAATATAGCACCATTTGTCACTATATTTTAACACATAATTCTTTAAAGCATCAGTTAATTATCCAGGCATGACTACATGGAGGAGCTCTATCCCATCACAGCTGATGAGCAAAGATAATCTTATACCATGAAACACAATTAGCCAGATGGTTATTTGGAGGTTTTTGGAATAGAAGCAATTTCTCTGATCTGGGAGATTAAAAAAAATCAAGGCCAAATTTAAAAATAAAAATCATACCACACTTGATACCCAAGTATTTAATTACATATTATCATGGGTAACTACTAGTGGGCTCCAATTACGCAATCTTATTTTATTGCTTTTGGAAACATATTTATAGCCACTAGATAATGTGTAGATTTAAGTCAATATCTGAATAAACAGCCTGGAAAACACATCATTTGTACCCAGATTGGGTTACTAGCATGATTATCATCTGCCACCTGCTGGAAATAGCTGTGATAACGCAACTAAGTTCCACAGATGGAAGGTCTGGTCACTCACAGAACAAGCAGAAATGTCAAAAAGCAAAATATACTCCTTGTACCCAGGAGCTTATTCCTCTTGCACCCACTGGGAAAGATTGATTTGCCAGAGGGGGATATTTGCAAGTATCCACAGAGAAGCCATAACATGACTTTGTTTAAACAAACAGAAATTTAATTTGCTATTGAGAATAAAGTTATCTGCCTGAGTCTGACCAGAAGGCAAGATACATAGTCTGAAACTAATGCACCTAGTTAATCCCATCCCAGGCTGGCATAGCTGTCTTGCCACTCTGCTGGAAATGGCATGATTGCAGGTCCTCCTGCACCACCCCCACAAAGGATTTCTTCCTCTATTCGTTACAGTCTAGCATTGTCTTTGAGCCTCATTCAAAGAGATTGACCACTCTGGCTTTATGGTAGCCCATAAAACCCTCAAGGACAACAAAACCTGCCCATTCAAAACATCTGCTCTCACTCAAAAAAAAAAAAAAAAGGACAGTGTTTGTATGCAGTATTCTTCAGAGAGCCAGAACCTTGTAACTTGCTTCCTCTGTGCCAGCAAACCAGAGTGAATAATCCAAGTAAGCCAGAGGGTAAATCCAAAGGCAGCGCTGCAGGACTGGCCTTCCTCTCTCCCTTGTGTGGAACAGGCTGAACAGTAGCAGGACACACAGGTAAGACTAGCAGTTCTTGTCAGGAGGCTGGCTTATTTTCTGCCACTGGCTGATAACAGGACTAATTGTATTGGTGTGATTTTGCAATTGGCAGGTCTCCCCAAGACAGTAGGGAGAATGAGACAGGTGCCACTGTATTAGAGATTCAGACCATTTTTTTTAAATCAAAATCAAACCCAGGCCCTTAAGCAACCGATTTTTGCATGCCCAACAGGTTTAGAACAGCAGCCCAGAGTTAGTGTTTAGATGGTGCTTTCATTCACGGAAACAGTGCCTTTCTCTGCATACCTTTCAATTATTTCTGAAGTCAAAAAATAAAATAAATAAAAAGAGAGAATAAAAGGGAGAATAAAAAATGAAGATGGAGAATAAAAAACTAAGAAGGAGAATAAAAAATGAAACTATTTTTGAAGGTTATCCAGGTCTGTGGGATGGAGTGGAGAAAGAAACAAGAATACACATTCCAGGACCTAATAAAATTCTAATTAATTCCTCATTTTCTCCACTAACTTGTTTTAGCCATTATAAAGCAATCAGCTGTTTCTAGCAGTGAGAATTAATATCAGCCCCGAAAGCAATATAAAAAATCTAAAACATTGATCCACACATTAGCAAGAATTAACACTAGCATGTACTACCACATGCCTCCTGCTGAGGGGAAGGGCCAGGCCTGCAGGAGCACCATGCCTCACTGCAGTGTACAGCATTCCCTGCAGGAACACTGCCCACAGCCCATGCACCCAGAACAATATTTCTGTCAGCATTTGCTTTCAGTCGAAAGCCTTTGTTGCTTCACTGTGCTTTGTCTGTTCTTAGGAGGTTGCTGTGCTTCAGGCCCCACGAGTTTCCTCCTCTGTGCTGCTCTTAGGAGGCTGACACCTCTCTTACAGCAACATGGTCCTTGCCTGCACTGGTAAGTGGCCCTCATTCCAGCCATGAATTTAGCTGTGCCTCATGCAGACAAGTTGGCTGAGATTTACTCCTGTAAAGCTTGGCGAGGGTCTGATATAAAGAAAATACCCAGAAGTAAAAAACCTGCCAGCCAAAGAACCAGCAACAGCCTCCAACTTGCACGCACAGAAGTCTGACACCTTCTCTGCAGCCATTGCTGCAGTGACATTTGTACCCAGGGGGGCATATGGCTGAACACAGACCCTCACCTGGGAGCATATGGGGCTGCCGGGACAATTCACCCAGCCCTCTGTCCCCAGACATGCTGGCCTCTGGCCAAGGACCAGCTGTTCTGCAGCAAGAGCCTGCCCCCCCCCAGGTGCCTTCTCCATGGCCAACACCAGGACAGGGAGGTTATCACCCAGAAAGCGCTCCCTTCCTCAGGCAAAGGAGAGGGGACAGGGCCCTGGCCTTATCTCTGTGTAAGTACTCTGTATCATTCATCCATGCAGCGGGACCAGCCTTTCCCAGAAAGCTAAGGACTGCTGCACAAGCAAACAGACCTCAGTGCAGGAGCTCAGTCAATTGCTCAACAGTTGTGTCCTGCCCTGTCCTCTCCCTCTGTGTTCTCCTCCCATGTTAAAACCGCTGAGGAACATTACCTGTCAGTGCTAGTTTTCTTGGCAATTTTTCTATAGATCAAAGAAATCGTGTATTTTAGTAAACACAGTCCAAAAGATTTTAAATTGTGTATATAGATATAAATTTATATAGATAAACAGAACTCTGTGTGATTATAGTAATGTCTTTCCCTTCCTCTTCCTCTCTTCCCACCCCCTTTCCCTTCTCTCAGTTTCTCAGACAATAAGTGGGAAACAACCTCTTTTTTTTTCCCCAGCCAAAAATTAATTCTTGCTCAAAACTTCCAGAAGGGGTCAAGTCTAAAGGAAGCATCTGGTCAATCTGCTTTTGTACTGCAGTGGGAGCCAGAGCCCTCAAGTCCCCTCCCTCTGCACCACTCAGCACTGCAAGCACTTGTGCCACACCGGGGAGGCTTTGCTCACACACATGCACGAGGACACCCTTGGCCTGACTGCAGGAGGCCCTTAGATGGGAGCCCCTAGGTATGCTGCATGCACAGACAGAGCACATCCCACTCATCCCAGCACAGCTTCCAGTTGCTTTTTTTATCCCCTGAGTACAGATGGACTCTTCAACTGCTCAGTCGAGTCATTTGCTTGTGAGTTATCTGATAAGGGGGTGTGCTTGCAGGGGCAAAGTCACAGCATGAGGTCCTATCATATAACATACTGAACTGACCAAACAATAATTTGGCTTCTCTCAGCATCTTGAAATGCACATCCAGAGATAGGCAATGAACGAAGGGAGACTGGGCTTGATCCTCAAGTACACCCACAAGTGGCTCCCATCCTGTGATTCATTCTGTGCATATGTTCAAAGTCAGTCAGCGTAAAACACTTCATAGAATAAAGTAAGAAATTGCCATAACTTTAAAATAGCCAGGAAAGCTGTCAACAACAACAACAACAACAAAAAAAAACCAACCCAGGACATATTTTCCTCTTCATACATACAGAAAAGCTTTAAAGCCTTAGAAAATACACACTCACCATCTTGCATTTTCTTACTAAATATACAAAGTTCACAGCAAGGGAAAAAAGTGAAAAAGCACTTCTGGTCATGGTGAGCAACAGTTCCTCCAAACATACAATCTCTGTGGGGTGCACAATGGCAGCAGAAGCATTTTTTTTAGCTTATTCTGTAACTGGGCAGTAAATATGAGCAGTTGCTGTAGCTAGTTCCTGAGCCAGCCCAAGCTCTTCTGCTGGCAAAGGGGTGGGAGACCAATGGGCAGCGACTCACTAATTTGCAACACAGGGGGAAGTAACTCAAGAATCAAATTCCTAGCAGCGATACCACCTGCAGAGCTTACAGCCCTTTATATTGTATGAACAGATTTGCTTGAAAATCAGACCATAACAAAAGAGAGATTAAAAAACAAACCCAGAAACCTATGGGAGCCATACGGTGCTGAGATCTCCAATGAGAAGCTGAGCACACTCCAAGATTAACTGGTTCTGGTATTGACTACCTTGCTCTTACGCTGCAGAAAACACCATTCTCTCTGCTGTGTGTGAAAGCTAAATGTATTTGTGTCTTAACACATAGTGGAAAATGCATTTTTTGCAAAAATAGAAATATTCTTACATTCATTATCTGCTCATTTCTCATCTGTTCTTTAGCAAGTACCTTTTGCTATTAAGAAATTACATGCAAGTTCAGTCTGCAGCTTCTTAAGGATGTTTCAGAAGACTGCTTTGACTAAGCAGTGAAGCACCAGTCTAAAGAATTCCCTGCTGTAGCTCTAAGTTTAGAAGTGAAATTAGAACTAGAATTCCCAGTCTTCCATTACCATCTCTGGACCTTAGGTAGCTCAACATGAAGACAACCATTGAAACTGCTGAGTTTTTCTTTTCTTATGTTAAAATAAAACAAAACCCAGCAATAACAAATGCCCCCCCGAATCCAGTTTAGAATGCATATATGTACAGTTTCTGAGGGTAGAAAGAGGCAACCAAGGAAGAAGTTTAAAGCCACTTCCCTTCACAGAATTTAATTCAGAAACAGCTGGGAACCTGTGCCAGATGATTTCAATTTCTTATTGGGCCATGTTTCCATCAGTGTAAGAGTTTAAGTTTTTCTTATATTTTAAGGGCTTAATCAAAATCAGCAAAAAGATAATGATGTCCTTCAGATCAGTCCATTACAGATCATTAAATACATAGCCTTTAAAAGACTAAGGCCAAGACCCTGCCAAGCACTTCTACTTGTTCAAGAGCAAAATATAATTGTGCTATGTGCACAGTTCAATTTTATATAGGTATTTGAAAAAATGCACTTCAACTCTGTACTCTTTATTATTTTGACAGACACTCTCCACATCTTTCTTTTATATTAACAAGAAATTAAGAACACAAACAGCTGAGAAAAACCACTCTTCATTTCCTTCCATCATTTGTCTGAAAATAAGAGTATTTGCCTTACAGCTCAAAATTAGTAGGTATCAAGATTTTAATTATACGTCTGCTTCTGCTGTTTAAGCTTCATTTCACACCAAGTGTAATAAAAATCACTAATGCCTGTAATCAACCTTACTTCAACCACTGAAATGAAAAACGTAATCAAGACATATTAAAAAGAGCACTGGCCCCAATTCTGTGTTGGGTAGTTGTGTGATAGATGTGTTACTGCATCCACATTAAGCACTGCGTAAGATCAACCTACACAAACAGCTTTGTAGTAAAAAGGAATATCCCCTGGTTCATCCTTGAACAGACCAATTCTGGTTAGTGAATTCTGGTCCTATCTGCCACAGGTTCCCTCCCTACGTCCCAGTACTCTTATACAATGTGCATTATTCTACCAGTTTTAAAAGACCTACAGCAGCTGCAAGTTGTAATTCAAGGCTTCTCCTTAGGAACTAAGGACCTTATAAAGAAAGTGCATGAACCAAAAGCAAACTTCTTCAGCAGTCTGCCAGACCCAGCTTCAGGGTGCTCCATACCATGAGGACAGATACATCAAATGATCTGTGTCAGCTCAAAGTCATCTTTGGAGGAGGCCAAGCTGACCTTGAATGAGTGGAAGAACCTTTTCTATTTTTGAGAGGGCCTGAGGAAACATCTTTGCCGATTCACTTTTCTGCCAAATGTTGCCTAAAAAGAATTAAATCCAAGGTGGACCTACATGAGAACTAGTAGTCAACTTGGTAAATGGCTTTTGGAAGTCTGTCTGCTTTTCTCAGCTGTCAGATGTCAAGTAGATAAAGAAAGGTGAAAAGGCTATTAAACCCCAGAACTATTTCAGTAGGTACACATTTGCCCTGGCTTTTGAAAAGTGCATTTTTAATCAAACAATGAAATAAATGTTTTTAAAAATTTATTGCAGAGCAAAAGATGACACTGTGGTTTTGTTCAGAGCCTTACGAGGTGTGCCATTCAATTCAAGATTCAGTAAATATAGCGCATTACACAGTCCTTTACATATTTATATGAATGATTCGTAGAATCATAGATTGGTTTGGGTTGGAAGGGACCTTAAAGATTGCCTAGTTTCAACCCCCCCACCATGCATCTTATTAATGGCTTACACCACTGTCTTTCCTTCAGCAGTGTGAAGTAGAGCTGGTTTGTGAAGTATAACTGATAAACTATTTTATATATGAATAAAATACTCTTTGCTATAACATTCAAACATTGTTTTCTATTTGTTAAATGTATTGTTTGAAATGCTACCACCAGCTATTCATTCCTTTTCTGAGCAGCGATGCCATGACAACTCCCACGTGACTGGCTACAAGCATACCACAAGTCTCCAGGGTTTTGCTTTAGAAAAGACTCAGACTGGTGTTACTCACAATTTTTTTTTTTTTTTTTTTTAAAAGAGCCCTGTTTCAGAGATGCTTTATTTTGTGGAAGATGCATCAAGCCTACCTGTCAATTCTACCATGTGGCAACAACTATTTCAGCTAAAATGAGACAAAGCAAAGGATGAAGAACACAAGAAAAGGGTGGGTGCAACTGTTTGATAAAGAGCATGTTCTTTAATTCTTCATTAGAAAATATGCTTACCCAAAAGGACTACAGCATCTCTCTATTCATTCTTAATGCATTGTGAAAGCTATTGATGAGCAATAAGGTACAAGAGACACGTTTTGAGAATATCCAGAAAATACATGTATAGCTTTTGTGTCCATTTAGGGCATCATAATGATTTCCACCAAATTTAGAAGCAAAAATGATTTGGTTAGTCATTTGCTCCAAGTCAGTAATAATGCAGGACTGTGCCCTCTTCAAAATCCGTAAGCAGTGAATACCATCAGTGATGATTCAACTGTATTGCTACCTTAGGAAGATTGTATCACAATACAATTAGCTTTAATACGAAGAAATAGTTCTTCATTATTTCCAGACTGGATCTGCTTCATTAACTGTGTAAAAGTATCTTCCTTCCTTCCTTCCTTCCATTGTTCGCCTAATTTGACTTGCAGGTGGAAAAAAGTTAAAGATGAGGTAGAGAATTGAATTTGACATATTTTTCTAACTAAACAGACAATACTGAAATAAATAAATTTCTTTCTATATGAATTAACCTCAAGAGGCTCACCACTGTTTAAAAGCATGGCTATTTAAACAGTTGGCTCTTTTAGAGAGGGGAACTGATACTAGTGTAGCTGAATACTCTCGGCATCCACTGTCTGTACAGAACTCTCCTTTGTTCAGTGTACAGAGCAGTGTACTTCATATATGTATGAAGGGCCAAGAATAGAGGTTAGAGATCACAATGATATATAGTGAAGAAATGTATTTATAGAGAACAAAATATTTCCCATGACTCAATTGCTCTTGGATTAAACACAAGTATTAATTTCTGAGTGCAAGCAAAGAGAAAGAATAACTATCGTGTTGAGCAAAGGATGGCTTAGAACGTACAGAATTTTGTTTCTTATTAAGGGTTCGCACCAAGCAGAGATTAACAAGGTCTCCAGTGACCAAAGAGTGGCCTTTTCAAGTGTCCCTGTGTTGTCATGCTGGTGCTTCTAAATTCCCATGCTAGTTTCCCAGAAAATTCACTGTGCCTTCTCGTGGCACAAACACAGGCTTGGTCCAGTGAACACCAGCTACAAGGGCAGACGTATCTGCAGTGGTGGTACCTGGGGGCAGCAGGACAATTTGGCAGGTTGTCCTGAATGACACAGCCCCCTGGGGCCCGGGCTTTTGATCTACCAAGAGAGACAGAAATCGCTCTGAGAAAACTTAAGGGTCTCTGCTTGGTGATGTGAAAGTTTTGCATTGAAGGAGCTCACAAAAAAAAATTAACCAGAGCAAGAAAGAAAGGGGAAAAATAGGAAGCAAGGAAGAAAACAAGGTACACTTCTTGGAGAAGACCTCTAAAAAGATGGCCATGTTTAGGGATAAGTTATCATTTCCTCCATGCTTCAGAGGTACAAAAATGTCAGCATGTGTTGATGAACACAAGAGCAAATGCATCCAGTCTGAATAATTTTGCTATTTTCTTAATAGAAGAAAGGAACAGGGGGAAAAAAAATCAAAAGTTACATCTCCTCTCTGCAACATTCTGCATATAAATAAATATAAAATTGTTCCAAAACCATCTGTAAAGTGCTGCAACAGAGATAAGGATGGGCTTATAAATGCCAGGGTTTACCTTCTACAGTTGTGCATATAAGAATGAGATGGAAATTGTTCACAACATTTCCCAGAAAATGAAATTATATTTATATGAATTCTACAGAAGAAATCTGGTTTCTAAAACCACCTTTTGTTGTTTCAAGTCTGAAACAGTTCGCATATCTACAACTTAACATCAGAGTTTGCATAAATATCACATTTTGTTCTTCACACTGGTGATTTGTACTGACTGGTACAGTAACAACCCTCTTTTACAAATTACATGTCTTCTTAAAGTTATTTTTAAAACAACTTAATAGTATACTAATTAAAGGCACCTAAAGAATCAGAGGAGATAGCAGCAGCCAAAACTCCCACAGATTTGCCAAGTTTAGTTTTGCTATCCAGTAAAAATCACCTACTTAACATGATGGGATCTAGAAAGGATGCAGATGAGCCCTGTCATCGTCCCCTGAAAACAGTTGGAGTTGAGAGCAGTTTCCTTCTGGGATCCCACCTCCTCTGAGATGACTGCCGCAAAAAAAGCAGCCGAATATTTTCACAGGAAGCCAAGCAGCTCAAGCAAATTTCAAAGTTAGAAACTGCTAAACATTATCCCAGTCAATGCTGTAAATTATTCACTCTGTTCTAAAAGCAAGGAACCTGTCCTGGTAGTATGAATGACAAGTCTGCTATCAGGGATTCAAGCCTGGTTTTGGCTCATCACAAAGGTGCTTCAGAAAGAGACATGGAAGACTCCTGTTGCATTCAGGCAGTGCTTTGGTCATGTCCTACACTGAGGGGTTTGTGTTGTTGATGTGCTTGCTGCTTTTACTTGTCAGTCTCTTATTTTTTAAATAGCAAGTATTTCTCTCCTCTTTCAATATCACTGAGTCTGCCTGAGTTGGAACAGTTCATGTGTAAGTTATGAGAGACAGAGAATGTATTTCATGACAAAAACCATGGTATCATTTCTTTAACTGATGCAGTGTCACTCCCTGCAGAACCCCATTCTGAGAGAAAGTGGTCTCCCCTCTTAATCCTGTCTCACTCTACTCCGTTACCAGCTTTTCTTCCATGGGGTTTACTTAGTCCAACACAGCTCACAGATTATTCTTCTCCCTCATATGTTGCACAGCTATTTAGGTCAGATGGAGATAAATATTATTATGCCACTGAACTACCAACTCCATTAGAATTATTAGATCCACAACGTGCTCTTAATGGTTGTTCTAAAATGCTAATAAGAAGAGACCTGGGAATACCTTCAACACAAGAAGTCCTTTTCCAGTATTCTTACCTCTCTGGCAGCATCCTAAATATGTATCCTTTTGGAAGACCTGATTTATCTTAGGAGTACCTAATGCTTTCTTACACTAGTCTTTTTATTTCTGCTGGATGCTTAATAAAAAATGCCTGCCTTCTCTTAGACAGTCATTTCTGTATCATAACATCAACACAACTGTAACCAGACTGTATGCATTTTCTACATTTTTCCAACATAAAGAAGACTTTGCATCTCCAGCAGACTTTAGAAAACTTTCTTCAACGTTTTCATTTTCCACTACTCCTCTGGGCAAGTCTGGCCTTGCTGATACAATGAATCATATGTTTAATAGTGTTACTGCTGGCTAACAAAACAGAACACGGGAATTAAAAGATCTTCCGTAATGATATGAAGGGGTATTTCCAACGGAAAAGGATAAACATTTCATTTCTGTTGCAGATCCAGACAGCAAAACAATTAGTGGATACATGTGCGCCACCAATATATGGCCACCTTCATCTGAATTTAGGAAAGCTGAAGGTATAGTATTGGCTATTTCACTGGGCCTTCACATCTCCTCTCAAAGGAAACAAAGAGTTTACCAGACGGTCACAATTTCAGGGCCTTTTTTTTCTCCTCAGTGAAGTGATTGTTACAACAGGACTATCAGGATCTATGAATAGCACATTCCCAGCAACATTAAATAGCTTATTTTATCTTTATGATTATTGATGAAATCAGAGTGTTTCAGATTAATAAGTGCTAAAGTGTTCAAATAGCCTCCTAAGATGTACTTCTGCACAGCCATGAAAAAAACTGCAAATAACAAGAATAGCACAATCACCAAGATGCAGAGCAAAGAACTGAATAATAGGATGTTAACATATTCAAAGCATAAGAAATAACAATGGGTCGCCTTGACTGGCAGTTATCCTTCAAAATCTTACTGCTCCCAACAAAAAACCACACCACCAAATGTAAGCAAAGTAGAAAAGACGTGCAGCTAAACCCCGTCAAAGACTTAATTTCTAACACAATGCCCCTCAGGCAGTGGGAGCATAACCCATACAAGGACTTCAGAATTAATTTCTTTAAAATTGTTTATCATCTCACTGTGTGACATCATAATCCCTAGGCACCTTAAAATCATTTCACTAGCAAAAACAATTCGTTCTTCTTCATGCATAAATTCACATGCTCTATTAGGATGTGGGTTCAATTGCTGCTGTTAATTTTTTTCCCATTACTGTAAAAATAATTGCTTAAGTTCCTTTGAAAATGAAACATTGCATAACCCACACACACAGAGGTTAACAACAAAAATAGCAACAGGAACCCACTACTCTTAGGCATGCTCCTTAGAAGTACAGGTCCTGATACCTCAAGGTGATACTGGTTCTTTCTCATCCTCCTCCTTTCCATACTCTTATAGAAACAGGGAAGAAAAAAATATTTTGGAATCTTCTAATATCCAGTTCTTCTTTAAAATCATTCTCCTCAGGGTTATTAGGTCATGGGGTGACTTAATGCACCAGTTTTATGTACCTTTATACTACAATGTGACCAGCATCTGGCCTGCTTTGGTTACAAAACCCAGCAAACCAGGCAGAAGCACTAGATTCCCTCTGGAAACCTGCTACTGTAACATTAGCCACCCAAAACTGTCAATCTGGATGAGCAGGATTTACTATTTGTTTTGTATAGGACTTGAAATATCTTTGGAGTGCCTGGAATCAAATATGGGGAAGGAAAGGATGAGAAAGGAAAAGACTGAATTAGTATGCTCCAAACAAGACTATTCCTTCAGCGATTCTGTTCCAAGAGCTTTTTGAGAACGAGATGTTGAAGTCCAGCTATGAAAATTGTGCTTTCCCTGCTTTCCTCCATCCGGCCTCTCTCTGGTTATCTTCAGTTCAGCCCTTCCTTCAGAAAAGGTATTGTTGGACCTCAGATTATCTTATAAATAAGTTTTTCTCTTCACCTCTCCCCCATTCCTTCCCAATCCCCACAAACACACTTTTAGCATGGATCTGTGTTCTTTGAAAACAATGTGGTAATATTTTTTACAAATTAGACAATGCCTCAGGATGTCCAAAGAGATCCTCTCTCTTCCACTGAACTATTTCAATTTTCATCCACTGTTGACACAGTTAACTTTAGAGATTGTGATTATTAATATCTTCCTTTTTAAAACTAAATTTAAAAAGGCTTAAAATAATGATAATGATGAAAAGAACTAGCTTATACTTCCTCATACATCTCTCTCCATTTGTTCATTACACTCAGTTGTTGCTTCTCTACTTACACCAGCCTGCAATCCCTCCAGGACAAAAATGGCCTGCAACTGGACTTAATCCAAATCTCACTGAAGTCAATGGAAAATTTACCATTTGATCCAAAGCCCATCAAAGATAATGGAGAGAATCCCACTGACTTCACAGAAGTCTGGATAAGTCCCATCATGTGCTTGTACACCGTCCATAAGAATCCTAGCTTTTGATAAGAGCCTATGAAGGTTGCTAGATACAAAAATTACGATGATGATTCCAGAAAATATGTTGACAAATATTTATAGAAATTCTGCTTACACTGATGAAATGCATTCACTAATCATGCAGGCTGCGGCTGTGGTTGCAGGAGAGTGTTTCAGGGTCAAATTCACAGCATTGCAAAGGGCTTTCTCTCACTGTGTCACCATGAAAATGGTGAAAAAAGGGTTCTCTCAATAATAGCACAGAGCTTTACCTGATCAGTGTCTTCTGCATGCTGTGTAGAGAAAGGGACTGCAATTTTGAACACCCCATTGGGTATCCATGATACATCACTGCTGCTTGTTATGCCTTTTATCCCTTCTGTACACAAAGTTGGAGGAAGATCAGCTTTCTGCCACTGGAAGAAACAACTGTTTGCTGCTGAAGAAGATGTCCTGCATCATGAGAACAAAGGGAGAAACTGACAACAAAAATTACTATAAGGCCAAAAGGTAACATCAGCAGCACTATTTCCATGTAGTTATCAAGTTTCCTTCCTGGTGACAAACATAGCTAAGGATAAACTGCTCTGTGAGGACACATTTAAAAGGCAGCCTAAGTTATAATCAACACTTCAGAAAGCCATTTGCTTGTTCTGTCACATGAAATCTAATGGCAGGTCATTTTCCACCTACACTCTGTTGAAGAGAAGATGGCTTTAAATTAGTTTTTCAGTTTAATAATTGAGGGAATGAAAAAAAAAATAGAGAAGGGGAAACGTTGCCCTACTTCTAGAAAATAATTGAAGCAAACCTGTTATGTCTCAGCAAAGCTGTTGATCCTGCTAAGTGAGTCATTGCTGCTGACTTTGCCAGTTGTTCCTACAGACACCAGCGGAAAAAGGGAGACCCAAAGCTGAGAGATGAAATAAAGCCAGAGCAAAAATAGAATTGAAATTTTTTTTAAAAGTGGAGCAGGAAGCAAGCAAAAGTGAAAATTTAATTTACAGCTCAAAGGAGACCAAGCAAAATGTGCCTTGAAGGTTTAGCACTGCAGACAACCATCTTAAATATTTTTGATTCAGGAGGAAATTCACATCCCAAATAGGGCACAGCAAACCAGTCAACAACAGGGACAGGCTTTTGAAGTGAAGGGTTTGTATAGCTCAGGTGGTGGTTGTTATCTCCTGTGATTCATTTGCAGCCAGTCTGCTTCAAGATAGACTGACTACTCACCAGGCCCTAGAGTGTCTCCATGTCGCTGTGTGGCCTGGCTGGTGGAGGAAACTGTTGCTTTTCCCTAAGAATTCCTGGCTCAGGAACTCCTGGCGGTGTCCGGGCACCTCGCATACAGCTTCTCCCTCACCGTGCGATGGAGGCACGTGGCCAAGCCCACACAGAGCTTGCTAGCTCGAGCGGTATCAGAAGTAAAGAGTCCAGAGATGGCTCTTGCGAGGGATCCGATGTTT
>VXAZ01003150.1:656629-706386 GCA_013399875.1 Gymnorhina tibicen
GAGCTGCTGAGCCCCCTGGTTCCCCAGCCATCCCAGCTGGTGGCTCGGGGACTACAACATCTCCAGACAGCAAATGCTGCTCAGGTGAAACAACCCGGTTAGAACTCACTACACATCCCTGTCACAAATATCCTGACATTTGCACAGTTCCTTTATCTGAAGCAGAGTTGATCGTGGCCACATCATGCAAATCCACATCATAGCACTTAGAGCTTGTCACTAGTGAATAATATCCAGATCTGTGCAGGCATCAACAAGCATCAGTTAATTCCACTGCTGAAGCTGTGATTCCACAAGATAAGGAAGGAGCAGAGCATCCTGCTCCTTTCCATTCCTTCTCTCTGCTCATGATTCAAGTGGCAAACTCCTGTTGTTTTCTTTGGATCAACTCTAGTTTCCACCAAACCTCTCTATTAGCTAATTAAATTTGTGACAGCAGCAGAAAATTAACCCAACAAAACCAAACAAACTTGGATAGTTTTTCTGCCACTTTCTGCAAAGTCATGAATTCCAGGGCTGCTGCAAGAGATGGAGAAGACCACACAGTGGGAGCAGTGGGGAGATGAGCAGGGAAGGAAAAGTGCAACTCCTTTGCTTTTCGTTGGCAGGAGACTGCTGTGAGATCAACTCAGCTGCCTGGAAAATTGCAGTCTAAGAAATCACATAAAGTTTCCAAGGCATTTGAGGCAGCAGGGTTATCTTCACTATCTTCATGCTTCTCAACTCAATATATCAGATTTGTACACAAAAGAAACTTATAAACCAAAGCAACTGAAATCGATGGTTAAGCATCTCGGACACCAGCTGTGCCCTCACCTACAGTACTGCACTACTGCAGTTCCAAGACTGGAGGGTTGGCATTAATCCGAGATAAAGCTATAAAATTGTTCCGATTGTAAAATGTCCCAAAATTCCATATAGGCAGGGATGTGTTTGGAAGGTACTGAACAAAGTCTATCCTCTTAAGAAGGACAAAAAGATTGGGTTACAAGGGCCAGTTAATGCAGATCAAGAAGGAGCAAGTCCCTGTAGGGGAGGTATAAAATTTCAGGCAAAATTTCCCCTAACAGAAGATTGACAAATATTTCGCATTCTGGGTTCTCAGGCATAGGAACACAAACAAGCGTGAAGAAGTTTGATTCTACTTATGTGGTTTTCCCCTCTAGTTTAATTGAAGAAAAATGAAAGCAGGAGCTGTGGAAAGTGAACCAGGAGAACTGAGCCATTCTGGATAGAATTACAAAGTCCCAGCCTTAGTATCAGGTTCAATGATGGCATGAGGATTGGCAACAAGCTGAAAAATACATGGCCAACATTGCGAGCTATCCTCGTGGGCAGTGTAAATCACAGAGCCGAAAGGTAGCCCTGAGCTTCTGTTCTTTCCTTCACGGTTGTTTCTGGATCGGAACTGCTCATAGAGCACATTTTGCTGCACTTTTGTGCTGGGGATTAACTGCATGTGGCAGCCAGCCACACAATTAACAGCCTTTCACTTAATGCAGCCACTCTTATCAAATGAATCCCAGAGCGCTCTTCAGACTTTATTAGGGGATTTATAACTGCTGTAGTTTCTACAGTCAGGCTGTGCACCATGGAGAGATGGCGCTCTCAGAAATAATCTAAAAATAATTTTAAAAAACAGAAGCAATTGCGTACAAGTTCCCTGAGAGAAACGCCAGACACTGCAACAACATTTAAGGTGACCAGAATGGCACATGCATTGAGGGCTCCAAAATCTACACTGGCAAAGTAACCAGGTTCTTATTTTCATCAGTAACAGGTAAAGAAAATCAGCAACAAAATGGCTGTAAGAGGTTTTAGCAAGCTTTTCCAAAGAAAGAAAATTCTCTTTTGCTTTTCCATGTCCATCTTAGTAGGCTTTGAGCCCTCTAAGTCAGAAATTCCCAACTTTCCTCCCACACAAACCAGAAGGAAGTTGCAGCACTGCCCATCACACAGGGAGCTGGCCTCAGCTCTGCCTTTACCCATCCTCCCTATTGCCTTGGACTGCTGGGCCTCTGTGGTCATGTGTCTTGACTTTCAAGGTATGTCCTCTGTCATGTGAGTCTGATTCATATATATGGGTGTAGTTCATACTATCTGTACGGTCACTATATTCACTTCTTTACCCATTACCTCTAGCCTGAGGCCACTGAAATAAATATTTTTGAAGTCAGTACTTTCTGAACACATGTAAAAGGATTTTCAAAGGCGTAGCTGATCAAAATCTGCCCGAGTCTTTGGAGGACAGTAACTGGTATTTCTTCTATCCCTGGACTATCCTTTTGTCAAATCTTTGGTCCCAGTTCCAATTCCAGAGGGCTTGTTCAAGAAAGGCAAAACACTCAAAAGAAAAAGAAATAAAAATTGTGGCACCAAAAACAAAATCTACCTCAACCTCTCCCCAGCTTCTGTCTGGAGACAACTCTGGAACACAGCTATATCGGTTTTCCTCAAGATTCCCAAAACTGTTTAATCAGAGGCAGAATTCAAGAATAGAAAGATTCAACCCAAACAGTTAAGACTTGACCAAGAAACTTGCAACTAAAAGAGACTTCTACAATGAAAAATATGAGGCAGCTTTAATTGCTGTGGAGGCAACATTATAAACCAAATGATTATATAAAAAGTAGTAAGGTTGTAAAGCCAGGTGCTTCATAGTCAGAAAGTACCAAAATATGGAAGAGTAAATATATAGTGCAGCCTTCCCCACATCAGCTGTTAAGCCTGTGCTCTGTAATTAACAGGTACTAGAACATCTGTAAGAAGTAGTCATTAGAAAACACCTGTTTCCATTCACCCTTTCAGAAATGTTTGAGCCATTTTGAAGGACGTTCGTCTTTTGACAAATAAGCAAACTTGATGCAGATACCTGCTGCAAACCTCTTTATCACCAGGGGAAATTCAGTGAAGTTACACATGAAAATAGGATCAGTTGAAGTATTTGGCAAGATCTGCCATAACTTGTGCTACTCTATGATCGCTCTGGGATTTTATAGTTCACCTGACACCAGTCCACAGTCAAACTTTATTAAAGTACAAGTCATACCACTTGTCAAGTATTTTTCTACTTTCCATCTGTTGCAATTGAAAACTTTTTACTAGTCACACGTATGCTCTAACAGCAGGAAAAAGTGAGAATCTTTTTTACATAAGGACATTCTTTACCAATCCCAACCGAAGAAAGAATTTATCTGAACCAGCCTTTCCACTGGCCTGACTGATGGAAATTGCTCTGGCTCTGGTGGCTCAGGCAATTCTCATGAACAAAAGAAAAGGAGAATTCCCTTTCTTTCCTCTGGAAGAGGACAACAGCTGTATCACCAGCAAGCACTTGTCAGCTTTCTTTGCTAAACAAGCTTTGGAGCCAAGAGAATAATTCTGAAAATAAGCCATATAAGGTTAGTAAATCAAGGCAGTGACAGGTTCTTTATTTTACATATATTTATATTGATTTCCCTTTTCTGTCAGGAAGAACTATTTAAAAAACAGACATATAAATGAGATGGGGAAAAAAAGAGAAAACCAGCTGAAACAATAATGTGTGAAGAGTAAGATGTAAGAAAAAAAGAGATCATGTTCATCATGGAAAGTGAAAGAACAACTAGAACAACACAAAGTTCCAGAAATAGCATTATTCCAGTAGTGTCCTGTGAAAGCAATTTAGGAAGTAGCAAAGAATTCTTACTCCCTCTTGGATAATGATGGCATTTGGAAATTTTACTTTCCTCAGCCTTCCTGCTTTGCCTTTATTCTGAAAGTCAGTCCTTTCCTGGCATAGTGAACCAGCAGAACAGGGGTCAAAAGCCCATTTTGTGATTGCAATTCTATGCATCAGCATATTTTGAATTCTGTAGTTTAAGTTAAAATATTGCTGTTCCTATGCAGACAATAACTTCCCACATCAAAATAATGGACTTGTGAGGGTACTAGGTTTTTCAGCTACCCAGCTAAACTCAGCAAAATTTGTAAACAGAACTCCAGAATTAGCTGGAGTGCCTTGGACAATCAGGTGGAAGGATTCATGTAGTTTACAACGCTAGGGGGTTAAGTATTCTGTAAGAGTATAGATATTAAAGACACTATGTCTTCAGTACAGTGAAAAAAACATGAAGCAAAATGACATAAAAGCTGTTTCCCTTACAATTCCCAACAAAATTTCTTTGAGATTATAACAGCTAGTAAAGAAGAAGCCTAACTGGGAAAATGACTGTAAGCCAGCAATTGCAGCATAACTAATTGATCTGATTACAATTCGGACTTTTTTTTCCCATGACAATTTTCATCTAAGTACCCAAGGTCTCTCCAGCAAGAACCCAGTCAGTTGACAGCAAATACTTCAGAATGAGGTTTTTGGAAACTCTTCACAGGCTCTGAAGCCCCTCAGCCACATGCCATGAATGAGGGAGAATTCTTAGTAGACCAATGCCCTCCCACTGCAGCAACACTTTCTTCTTTACTCATGATTTCATGCAATTTTTGGGTCTGTCACAGTAATTGCATACACAGAGTGAAAATACTGAAAAGACATAAAATTTGTTTCTAGCTTCCCTTTTAATAGGATTTAGCAGCTTGATACAAGGAGAAAGCCCCCTATGACTGATCAACTCTCTGCATGTTAGAGTCTACCACCAGTGATCTATGTTTCAGGGGACAGACACTTCTTTTCTGAAGCACATATTCTGTATTACTTATTTTTAATTACATTTCTTCAAAAGAAAATGTGTATTAAAATCACAAATTATCTTAGCATAGCCAAGCAGGGTAGCAGCAATTCTCTCAGAAGGGTTATCAGTTGAAAACAAGACTTAAACTAGTATCAGCTCTTCCTTTATTTAACATAGAATTTCATCTGCAGTCATGTTGGAGGCTGCACTTGGATATGCTTTCTAAGGTATTTTCTCCTTTCTGATTTGCAATATGGATCAGTAGATAATGTTTGAAATGCTAATGATGAAAACTTATTTTCTGAAAGACAGAAACTCTAACACCCAAGACCATGACTTTTTAGTACTGAACTAGGAGTAGAAATACCATCTACCATAACCACCTCCTTACAGTACTTCAGTGACTGCCACACAAGTGCAAACTCCTGACTTCAGAAAATCAGCAGTTTCCCAGGGCAGGATCCCCAAACCCACCAAACCAGAGAGGACAGTTTCACCATACCTAAGTGCCTGGGCCAAGAAGGTAAAAGGACTCATCTGCCCAAAGCAATAGTGGGACTGGTCCAATGTGCTGCAGCAACACAAATCCTAGAGTGCAATGAGTATGTCCAGACCCCATGTGGAGAGGGTGACCGCCATGCAGTGATCAACCACAGAGCTCCATGGCTGAATGGAGGTCATCTCTAGCCACCAGCCACAATGGGAGAGTGCCAGGACAGACAAACTCAGCTTCTGTTGTGCACCTCTGTTACAGCAATCACTTTGGGCAAGCACATATCATCTGTTTCCTTTAAGAGTAGCTCATTTATAAAAGACAGATTATGAACCCTTTAAACAAGAGCCAGAAAGTAATTTAATGAACCAAAACTTCCTTTGCTATCAGAAGGAAGATGACAACTTGGCTTTAGTAGCAATTCTATTTTTTAATGAAAATGTTTTATTCCCCTGTGGCTGAACTCAAACACCCTGGAAGTCCCTGGCTTCACGTGGTTCTAGGTTGGATCATCAGGGCACGCTGTAAGAGGCCAGCTATCCTTAACAAGGTACATCATTGAACCCAAAAATTTCTTGTTTTCTTTTCTTCTTTAAAAGCTTCAGTTTGGGATAATGATAACCTAAAACATTTGACCAAATGCCACTTCCCTTACAATTAAGTAAAAATCTTACTGTCTTCAAATCCCTGGCTCCAAAGTCAAAACACTTTGCTACTGAAGCACTGGTATGATTACAAACTAAATACTTGAAATGAAAGAGAACTAAAGTACCATTTATAAAAAAGAATGTTAAGAGTTACAGGAAATGTTAATCTCAGGGTCAAGTACTGCTTTCATTTTTACTATTGTAAATCCAGGCTGGCAGCCTTATCTTCACTGCAATTGCTGTGGATATTATAGCCTTACATTAAGAAACCCTGTCAAAAAAACCCTCATTAACTCGTTTTGAAGTTTTAAAGACATCTAGACTGAGATTAACTACCAGCTCACTGCCATGGGAAACAAGAGGTCACTCTTCCCCTTTAACTCCAATCCTTGTGCCTCTCTTCCATTCTGTTTGCCTTATACTTGTGCTCTTTAAATCCTGAGCAAGGTCAACTGCAAGAGAAAAAGCTTTTGTTTCTTGGCTTTTCTTTTTTTTTTGAAAGGAGAATAGTTTTCCAGTGGCTTAATTAGTTGAATCAGTTCATTGAAGATGAATTTAGGACTACGCAAGGAAGGAAGGAAGAAGTAAAGACACATATTGCTTTTGTAAGGTAGAAAAACATTTACTCACTGCCTGGCAGTATTCAACACCAAAACAGCTCTCCTAAGGGTCGATAGAAACACATGAAATCCAGTAAAAAGGTTGCAACTCAATAATCCATGTTGGTTACCATGGAAAAATTAGGAATATAGACACAATAAGGGTTTGGCCAAGTTAGGAATGACTAATCTGGTATTCACACACACACCCCTTTAAACTGGACAAACACCAAGTATGAGTGTATTTATTTTATTACTTCTTCAAATTTACCACAATAAAAGGAATATTACTTAAATATTCCCAATTTTTTTTAACAGAATTTTTATGATTTCAGGATAAAACTATTCACCTGGATTTCCAGGCCCTGAATTTAAGCAAGAACAGTGAGTTGAAACCATATTGCCTGCAGTTTAAAAAAAATTGAGTCAGGCCTTCTAAAAATGTTGCACTTGCATTATTGCATTAAAAGCTGTGAAAATGAAATACAAATTGTGATTATTTTTACTTGCTTTCTAGTTACAGAACATGCAGAGTTCATGTTTCCAAGTTTTCCTTTCTTCTTGCGAAGTTAAGAAACCTTCCTTTGAAGTTTTCAGTCGATGTGGCAGCAGGAACATAAAAAAAAAAAAGAGAGTGAGAGAGATACCACAAAAGTTGTGATAAAACTGTAACGGTGAGGATCTTTTAGGTTAGATACCAGGGAAAAATTCTTTACTGTGAGGATGGTGAGGCACTGAAACAGCTTGCCTAGAGAAATTCTGGATGCCCCATCCCTGGAAGTGTTTACAGCCAGGTTGGATGGAGCTCAGAGCAACCCGGTCTAGTGAAAGGTGTCTCTGTCCATGGCAGAGGGGTTAGAACTGAACAATCCTTTAGGTCCCTCTGAACCCAAACCATTCTATCATTTTATGATTCTATGACTTTGTTCCTAATTCTGTGATCTTTGTTCCTTTCCAACACTCATGTTTGACTCCATTCTAACTTCACTGAAGTCACCTCAACTAGTCTATGTTTTAAATGTGTTTCTAAAAATAAATGGTAACGTTTATTTAAGAAGGGATGTAGGATTTAACTCGTATGTATTGAAAAATTACATCAGCACAAAAGAAGAGCAAAAAAAAGCATCAGTGTCATGCAGCAACAAGTAGAGGTTACCAGGACAGAGTACAGCACAATGGTTTGTTTAAATCTGCGGTTTGATCTGCCCCTTCAGTATTCAAATAGTTTCATCCCACCATACAGCCTGCTGTGAAGGATGGAAACGATACCTTCACCTCAGAGTTGAGGAACTCTGGCATAAAGTTTACTGTCACATTAATCAGAGGGTCATATTTGCACCTGACACCATTCTCACTATTTGCATTTCAAGACAAGCCAACTAGGTCACCAAGCAAATCAGCTCAGGTATTAAAAAAATTTCAATTCTTCTCTTAAGTATAACAGTTATTCCACAGTCCTCAGCCACTACCACAAATTCAAGCACATTTACTTTAAGACTGGACACAGATAACCATAGAGTTAGAGGTTCAGGTTCACAAGCCAGTGAGAGGCTGATGCCCGAAATATCATGTGGGGATGTCACTTCCTTGCCAACAAGAGGTGCTGATATTCTTTTGCTCTTCTACAGCTGAAAAGCTGGAGTCTGAACAAACGTATGAACCACAATGTGTGGAAGCACTAGAGTTTGTTGGGCTACAGGAAGGCACTGTGGAATTTGTCATCCTGCAGTTCTGTTACAGCTCTCCAATTTACAAGATCATTTCTACCGGGACTTTGGGAACAGTAACTATTAAACCATTCATGGGGGAAGATAAGGTACATCAGGAGAAAGAACATCCCCATGGTGGGAAACAAAGAGCATACAGGAAGGAAGGTGGAGACGTGATGGTTGATGTGCTACTGTGTCAGAGGGGCAGGTAATGAAAAAACACCCATGCCTGCTGTTGTTCCAGCCCTCAAACATCGTTTCTAGCTGGAGCAGCCAAAGAAAAGTTAAATAAGGAAGGAAAGCTGAAATGGAACATCCTGGTCACCTCCACATCCGGCATCATCCTCTGTTTCCTTGTTAACCAAATATAACCCAGATGTGTTTCATTCTCATATTTTCTTTCGAATCAACAGATTCTTTATTTTTTTAATTAAAGCAAAGCTTGCTAAGGCTGTTGGAAAACACGCAAGCTCGAGCACAAGAATAATGGTTACACTCTATATGTGTATGTAGAAGTTATACACTACCATCTCCTAGCAATTCCCTCATCTGAAAAAAAGAGCAAAAGGAGTTAATACTACAAAAACAATATGGAAGTAATAATTTTCTTATATATTTAAATAATGCTGAAATATTTCTTCAGCCTGTAGAAGCTTGACATTTACATGCACTGTTAAAGGAACAGAAGAAAATCCTTCTTTGGTATGAACAGAGATGCAGCTTGTGAAGTGAATCACAGCTACCTTTCTGCAGTGTTTTCTTTCAATATTTTTTGAGACTGTTAATAACCTGACAAAAGGAATTCAGCCACAGATGAGAAAGATTTTTTTGCTCTTTCTTACCTATTTCTTTGTTGCTCATGACCAACAGAAAATTAATTTTACATTCTGCATCAAACAGCAAATTTTGAGTCTCATTTCAATTTTAAAACTCACAGTTCTCTTCATGAATTAAATATGGCATCTAGTAATACAATCACTACAGTAAGGCTGGAATTTTAGTTCCAATAATACACTGATTAAACTCTGCCCTCAGGAGTTTCAGCTTTCAGCATGACAAAGGTTGCTTTGATTATCCCACGCCAGCATTATCTATGTATAAGGGCTTACGTACAGTGCCATGATTTGGGAGGCATGTGGAATTGTGCCTGTCATATATAATCTATACGCATACACACAAATTAAATCCCATTGAGCTGGATTCCCTGGTGCCTCCCTGGAGCTCAGCTGGCATAGCTGCACTGAAAATTGGTCCCATTCTCAGGAGACAGACAATCACTTCTTGCCTCTGCCTTCCCGCCCCCATCCTCCAGCTGTCTCTCCTGGGGCCGCTTGCTGCTTCATTTGTGCACTGCCAGCACTTTCTTGCGGGAACTGCGGCCTTCAAATTGCTCCTGCCACTTCATTAACACCATCAGAAACAGAAGCATTTGCTGAACAGCATAATATTGATAATTGGTTTAATTTGGTCTCACCATCTCTGCCAGGCTTCCATGCAACAGAAGAATGCAGAGCAAACCTGGCCAAGCTCTTTTAACAGCCTACATGGCACAAGTTGCATTTCACTTCTAGGCTCCTTAGCTTGAAGCTTAGCACAAATTAGAATACATATTAACAGGTTACAGTTATATGTGTGTGCAAGAAAGCACAGCCTTAACCAGGCATAGCTTGCATCTCCCAGAGGACAATGCACCTTGGATTTCGGGCCAGCTGGTACATAGCAAATGGAGGGCAGTTGTAGCCTGGCCACACTCACATAAATAAGTGTGAAAACACACAAGGAAAGACAAGAAAAGAGAGTATAAACCCTCAGGAAATACTGGTTACCCACTAGTCACAGTCCCCGCAGCTTTTCTATTTTCTGTCTTTTGCAGCAGTTCAATCTCTCCTTTGCTACATATGTTCTCACAGCCCTGAAAGCCAGCTTCTTGTGTGAAGTTAAAGTGCAAATTACTTCATCTTTGCTGCTGCTCCGACTTCATAACTGTGTTTTGCAGTACCCATACATCCTGTATCACACTTTTAGAACATACTAGCACTCACCAGCTACATCATTTCAGTATCACACCTACATCCTAGGCTAGACAAAATGTGACTGATAGATTAAACAACATGAAAAGACACACAGATTGGCAGACACATGAGCTGGCAGACTCACAGTAAGGATACAGACCACCTGACTGGTTCAAACTCACTGTCAAAGAAGATACACATGGAGGCAGCTCTGTCCACTGGATTGTGTTAGGACATCAGCTGAAGTGAGTCCTACTGTGAAAAATCAAAGTGAAATTTGCAAACCTTTGGTGACATCAGTTAAAGAAGGTATAAAACACAGATCACATTATAATGCTAGTCACAAAAACTTGCAAAAGTTTGCAAATCCTCAGATAGGGGGAGAAAAAATATTCACCTTTGCTGGAAACATCAGAGAAACAAAATTCCAGCAAATGGGTGCAAGTGCATAGAGCTAGTCTGGACTTGAATCAAGATCAATTTCAAGTATGTTAGAGATCCAATCTGAATGTTTTGCACGAGTTTCAGGCTTTGATTTTGCGAGCTGAAGGCAAGAGCCCATTTCCTCTAGGCTGAGTGCAACTAATAACAGCTGTAAAATGGTTCTGGCTGCCTGACAGGGCATACTTTCATCCTCTGACCTTTCTGAGAAAAAGACCAAGGTTGGCATAGATGTACTGGCACATTTTTTCCATCATATAATATATTATCCTGATGCAACTAATCACTACCCTGTAAACACAATTTTATTTTTATGATTTCCCAGACTGATAAATATTTTCTGCTATTGAGTTTATAAATATATACAGTTTTTTAAAATCTCATTTGTAATTCATAGTTCTTATAAAAAGAAGAATATTTTGAATGCTAAGTTACCTCCAATACCAAAGACAGACATTAGAGTTCAACATACTTGGTCTCCATGTCCTGTGCAATGAATACTCTCAATACAAAATACACAGCTTACACACCAAACCAACCAGGAAGTGGGGGGAAAAAATGTCACCCCAACTTGGGAGTTTAATTTATGTGCCAAAATAAAATATCCTGTTTACAAAGGCACTTGGCATTTTCAGACGGAAAGCAAATAAAAAACTCAAGCCTTCTTTTGTTGTCTAAGTATGGTTCTACATCTTAATTAGATAACCAAATTTGATTAAAGATATTTGCCTCCGATTTAAAAGTGGTGTTTGTCTGACCACACTTGTAATGGCAAACAGCTCAAGCCACTAAAATCAAAGGGGAGGCTAATTGTGTTAGGCTAAAACATGCAAGGGGCTTGATTTTACAAGCCCTTCATATACAGAACTCTGACTGCCTATAGGATCAGAGCCTTACACTGGGATCTGAGACCTTCCTAGTCCTTTCAGTTCTATTTCTCATGCTTGAAGAGCTAGGTTGCCATCTGGCACAGGCTTGCAGCAGCTGCACAAGATAAACTCAAGCAAAACATATTGGCACAGGAGTGATTAACAATTAGAGGGGGCAAGTATTGCACATTAATTTATCTAAACAAAGGCTTGTGGGGAGCCGACACCTCTGAGTACATCGTGCAACACCTTTTCAGCTGCAGAATTTATTCTTCAACTTATTCTTCTCTGTCTGGAGAATGCTTCATCCAAATCACTGCTCCCAGGTATATTTTGGGCTAAACTTTTAAGATTAAAGTTTTCCTCTTAAACCATGAATGCTCCAGTATAAATATATATATTTATATATATAAATACACGTCTGTGTGTGTGTATATGTGCATGTATATATATATATGTATAAAAAGCTAAAAGCTCTTTTGATAAGTTCAGTAAAATGCCTGGATTGTTTTAGTTTACTTGACTTTCCTAGTACTTTCAAAGCTGCCCCCCAATAAGCACTCTGTTTAACCTGAAATACAATTTGACCCAATCATGCAACTGAAGAAATAAACTTATTTTTACAGAAGAAAACAATAACTAGTTCACAAGTTGGCAAGGGTATTTAATGGCTTTAGAAAGACTGGCAAATTACTAAGTATTGTCATATTGTTCACAAAAGTAACTGGGATCTTTGGAGATCTTTCTACGTGCATCTTGGAACGTGTGTTGAGCAAATGTCTCAACTAGACACACAGAATAATTTAGGGTGGAAAGGATCTCAAAGATCATCGAGTCCAATCACAAGTCACAACCACACTGCCAAGTCCACCACTAAACCATGTACCCAACTACCACATCTACACATCTTTTGAATACCTCCAGGGATGGTGACTCCAGCACATTCCTGGGCAGCCTGTTCCAATGGTTGTCAATGCTTTCTATGAAGAAAAGTTTTCTAATATTCAATCTAAACCTCTCCACAACTTGAGGCCATTTTGTTTTGTCCTATTGCTTGTTACCTGGAAGAAGAAACCAACTCCCACCTGGCTACAACCTCCTTTCATGTAGTTGTAAAGAGAGGTAAGGTCCTCCCTCATCCTCCCCATTTCCAGGCTAACCCTCAGCTGCTGCTCATAATATTTGTGGTCCTGACCCTTCACCAGCTCCCTTGCCCTTCTCTGGACACTCTCCAGCACCAGTGGGAACTTTCTCATAGTGAGGGGCCCAGAACTGAACACAGGATGTGAGGTGTGGCCTCATCAGTGCTGAGTACAGGGGTACAATCATTGCCCTGGTCTTGCCGGCCTCACTCTTGCTGATCCAGGCCAGGATGCCATTGGCCTTCTTGGCCACCTGGGCACTGCTGGTTCATGTTCAGCTGCTGTCAACCAGCACCCCCAGGTCCTTTTCCATGGGCAGTTTTCCAGCCAATCTGCCCCCAGCAGGTAGTGCTGCAAGGGGTTGTTGGGACCCAAGTGCAGGACCCAGCTTGTTGAGCCTTGTATAATTGGCCTTGGCCCATCAATCCAGCCTGGTCAGATCCCTCTGCAGGAACTTCCTATCCTCCAGCAGATCAACACTCCCGCCCATCTTGGTGTCTTCTGCTGAGGGTGGACTCTATCCCCTCATCCAGATCATTCATAATGATATTGAACAGATCTTTATTTTGAACAGATCTTTTATTATTGAACAGATCTTTATGGAGGGCAAGACAGTTTTCTCTTTACATCACAGAAGTATGTGCTTTCTAAGCTCCAGATAAGGAATTTTTATCCCATGGAAGTGAAATGCACAGCTCCCTTAAAGACCAGCTGCTTGTAACTTGCTTGTAGAGAGTGACCATGTTAATCTGACTGTGGCAAATGTGTGAAGTTCTAGAAAGTGGTTTTCAAATCCTCAGTTTCCGCAAGGCAAAACTATTCAATTTAGTTGAATCCAGTAAGACTGAAAGTCCAGACATTGGACTGAGTTCATTCAGAAGAGAGTAAAGACTGTTTAGATTTAAGAGACTGGACAGGAAGATAGAGAAAGCTGCCCTATGCATGTGGTTTTGTGTTTAGACAGGAGCTACCAACTCTCCTCCTTCTCATTACCTCTCACCCTCCTGCTTTGGACATTAAACTAGAATAACTTCACACATGCAGTGACCATTACCCGTGATTCTTGTGCAGAGCAACCCTGCTCTGTATGTACAACGAAATCATTCTCACAGGTACATCAGGTTCTACTCACATGTGAAAACTGATGGATTTTGGACACTTGGAGTTACCATGCTTAGAGCAAATATATGTCCTTGAGCAGTAAGCCTGGACTACCCTGAACATGCATGAGGCCTAATGCCCATCCACAATCAACATCCCAAGTGCAATAACTCTCATAAGTTTCTACTGCACCGTTGAGCAGAAACATAAGCAAGCATGTTAGCTGGATCTGCATCCTGGGCGCCCAAGCAGTTTATGCCACCTGTAGAAAATGCTGCCAGAGGTGCTGTGGGTCAGGGTCTCCCTTCTGAACAATGAACACAAGAAAACACAGCGTCTCTAAACAGGTCCTGCCTCCCAGACCTTTGTGCCAGATTGTGATAACCTCAGTGTCACATAAAGATCAGTGAGATCCTCTTTTCTAAGCCAGTCCTTTCCTACTAGCTGCTGCCAGGCAGGAGGAATGGAAAGAGAACAGCATGCAGAAACTGACTTTGTGGCAGCTGGGAGATTTCCTCCTCCAGGGGAATTTCTTACTGGTCATTTTCAAGCCCAATTCAATCCCCTGCATCAATTGGAAAATGAAATCTGATAAACTGAAGAAAGTTGATGATGAGAGACAGAACCTGGTACCTCTCTGAAAGTCACTTGCCAGGTGCACCCGTTCTCCCTCCAGCCATAACATTTGGGATCTATAAGATCTCCAAGCGGGTTTTGATCAAGGTCCAAGTAAATACGTACATGCCAAAAGGTCAGCTGAATGCTGTCCAATCAAAAAGTCAACAGGTGTTGGATTTGCCAGAACCAAAGGGAGGCATCGCACATGCCAAAGGTGAGTCAGTTAGCAAAAGTTGTAACATTTAACACTGAAACTCACCGAGGCTAGTTTGCTGTGCTTCCAAAAGACTGCATTGGTCTAGAGACTGGAACAATCAAGGCAGCAGTTAGAGAAAAAAACCTGCTCTTAATACTCTTGCCAAACCAACAGAAATGCCACTTACATTCTTACAGTTAACATCCAAATAACCGATCGCATTTCATCACGAAGAAACATGTTGCTATTGCCTGAGGCAAGCACAGAATCTACTAAGGAACCAAATGGGAACAAATGAGATATTAAGCCTGAACTTGACAAGCAACATTCCAGTTCCTACCATAATTTTTGGGGGGGGTGTATATTAGGAGGACAGATTATTCTATGGAATTTGTCACTTTCCTGTGAATTGTATCTAAGTGTAGAAAAGTGAAACCCAGAAAACCAGGACATGATTTATCTCTCAGGCCTTTGAAGGACAGGCGGTTGGTTAATATACTGAGGAATGCAGCTCAGGGTCTCTCTTGATTTTATTTTTATATTTTTAGTAGAGAGGGATGAGCACATATGTGTACACAAATGCATATTTCCTTGCAAGTATTGGGACCTAGGATAAATTAAGAAATACCACAGGCAGAAATTAAATGAAGCAATTTTAAAAAGGTGTTAACACAATGTTCATGAGACCTGCTTAGACAGAATATGTTGTAGAAGAGCATGGTACTTATTTCAGCCCAGGAAAAATTTTGCCTGTGGCACAAACTCTTTTGTTATCAATATCACTAGTGAAGTATGCTGACATTTTCTTTACCAGCCCATTGTCAGACTCTAATAAAACAACCTAAAACATTCCTACAGTACAGGCCAGCCACCACAGCTACAGCAATGTTACTTCTCTGTTGGCTAAAAGCCATAAAAAAGTATCCTCAGCTTCTGTGAGCACAGTAATTTAAATTTCTAAGGTATTACAGACCAGACCAAATTCATCACACTTATCTCTTGTTAGTGCTAGAAGGTCCCTGGGCACTTCTTCTATCTCCTTCCTACCTACAGTGAGAGCTCTGTGTATTCTCCCTCCTCCTTGTTGTGTTTATTTCTTCCAACAGTGGCAAACTTTCCTTTCTGCAGATAAGGAATTCAGTGTTAACACATAAAATTCTGAACACAGGTGAGTTAAGGATCCTATGGATCATCCAGCAGAGCCAGGTTTTCACTCTGCAGACATTTGAGGATGTTGGAGCTGTGACTGCCTTTTGTTTCCAGTTGCTTATGCCTGAACCATTACTGTTCTGCCCACTGATGCCTAAAGCTTTCCCTAAAATATTTGCATTGATTAGACATAGCTTTTAAAAAGTAATGTAACCAAGCTGGCAGACAGATAATAACTGTGTGGCCTCACAACCTTGACTAGCAAACAAAGTAGAGGCACTGTAGCAAAGCCTTACTATAATTAGTTTGCTACAGTTTCAGCTCTCATCACAGCAACAACGATAGATTGCACACTTTGGGGCAGGGCTCCTTTTTTCACCCTGGTTATTTAATTTTCAGTTTGAAGATCTCTAAATCAGAAAAAAACCAGCAGTTCAGCACTCAAGGTTGCAAAATGCCAGGACCACTTCAAGTTTCCCATATCAGCATTTCCACAAGATGCAATTCCTTCATCCTCCCTGCTGCTGAACAGGAACAGAACAGACAGGAGGAAAACATTGCCTAGGAGCCACTTGGCTGACACATGCAGCAAACACAGACTCTGCATTATATAAGCTGACCATGGCGTTTTGTGTGTAAAATTCACCCAGCTGACCTTTGCCTCAATTTATCACTGTGACACCAGCAACCCACTGACTCCACACCAGTGGTCCTGGAGCAGAGAAGTGGTTGTGCTGTAAGAAAGTGAAGGCTGTGCCTCCTACTAGGTCCTTCCTTCCTTCCTTCTACTCCTCAAATACACAAGCCAAAAGGAACCATGCTGGAAGAGATGCTTTCTAGGGTTCCAGCTTCCCCTGCAGTACATCTTGATCACATATTATGATAATTCTCAGGTAAGATGTATAACTCAAGGGTTGTGCCCTCACATAACAAGCCTGTGCCTGCAGCTTCCCACACACAGAACAAGATGAACATAATAAAGGCTATAGAGAGTTTTCTAATTTCCCATACAACTCAGGACAAAGACTTGAGGCTGATGCAATTCATCTCTCATTAAGATAAAAACCAAGAGGATTTTCAAACTTATTTTCAAACAATTTTTAAACTTACAGTATGTGTGAAGAATTCTTTAACTGCTGATAAAAAATAAAATATCCAAGGAATGGAGCTCTGTCTGCTTAGCCATGCTGAACAGGAGCTAAGGGCACCAGTTCTGCAAGAGGCATCCTCAGCCCCTGTGACTAATGTGACTCAGTGGCACCTCAGGTACTGTGGAGTGGTTGGTGTTTGGTTCTGTGACTCTAGACTAAGAGAGGACATTTGCACGTCACAAAAAAGCCCTAAAACTACTTGTACGATCATTGCACGCTGTGAGAAATGAGCACTGAAGAGTGCAAAACACAAGTTCCACCTTTATAAAGATTGCTGATGACAAATCAGAAGATATCCTCCCCCCCAGCTGAACCTTGGTATCCACTTATTTATCTTCTTTCTGGATGAAATAAAATAGCCAGACAAATTAAACATGGCCAAGTCCTGGAATGGTCAACACACCGGCTTGAGGAATACAGACACAGTTTGCAAATAAACTGACTGCCCCAAGACTCGTTGTAATCCCGTTTAACAGTGACCTCTAGTGTTGTTCGGCAGCATCTTTGTTTTTTCTTGGGTGTTGGGCAAAAAAGATCAAATAAACCGTAATAAAACGAACCTGCCTTTCTACTACAGGGCCGTATCAATGCTCAGCCTCTGCTGTGGATGAGTGGAATGCACCTCAGTCAAAGCAGAGAGGAGGCAATATGTTTTACTGAGGTAAGGTAATAATTTGAGTTCAATAAATTCCACGGAATTTAACAGTGGTTTAACAAGGTTCAGTAAGTTTGATGGCAAGGCTCACCTTATTAATTCATGCATGGAAGAAAAAGGGAGGGGAGGGGAGGGGAGGGGAGGGTNAAAAGAAAAGAAAAGAAAAGAAAAGAAAAGAAAAGAAAAGAAAAGAAAAGAAAAGAAAAGAAAAGAAAAGAAAAGAAAAGAAAAGAGAAAAAAGTTTTAATTCTGCAGTAACTATTGAAAGCTCTAAAAACCTCTTAAACTCCCAGTGTCATTTTCTACTTAGAATAAGAATCAATTTGTAAGTTTTCACTTTTCTAAAAAACAGCAGAAATTCGCTCACACACAAACCCTCCGCTGATTCGAAACTTTTACAGTAACACTAGAGGGCAGGAGAGCAGCTTTTAAACCCAAATCTTGCAATTTCAACTCAATCTGGCTAAAGATGTGCTGAGGAACACCCCTTTTGTGAGGCAACAAAATAGAAATGAAGTATTTCTCTTCTTATAGACTACTTAAGTCTGCTAAAAGTATCATTCTTTTTATTACCACATACTAGCACAAGCAAGGTAGCACCAATTTGAGCTAAATACATTAGTTTTCAATGAAATATCCTTTCATGAACACTCTTTAAACATAATCCAGCATCCCTCCATTCATTTCATTTATGCAATCTTTACTGGCAGATTTAGTTAATGTTTTTTAGGCTTCTCCTCCTCCAGAAAAAAATTCTTACATACTGTTTTATATATCCCAGTCAGTTGTAAAGAGTTCTTCAGAATCACTGAGCTACCCTCCCCATCCATATGCTGAGGACCATCAGGTTCTGCTCTCACAACTAATTTCTTTGATAGTCAATAGGAACAGCCTCTTCTGGGTCAAAAGTGTTTCTGACTGTCGTACAAAGAAGATGTGAGAATTAGTGTCTTTGAACATAGTATTTCACAGAATCTCAACATGGTTGAGGTTTGCAGGCACCCCTGTAGGTCATCAGGTCCAACCCCCAGACCAGGCAGGGCCACTGGGAGCTGTTTGCCCGGGACCATGTCCAGATGACTTTTGAATATCTCCAGGGACAGAGACTCCACAACTCCCTGGGCAGCCTGTTCCAATGCTTGGTTACCCTCACAGTTAAAAAGTGTTCTCTGATGACCAGACGGACCCTCCTGAGTTTCAGGTTGTGCCCATTGCCTCTGCTTAGCATTGCCCCACTGGGCACCAGTGACCACGGGATTTATTTAAAAGATGCAGAATCATGCATAACTATTTGTCACATCAGAGCATTTTTAAATGTGCAATCTGGCACTAAAACAAAGAAACCAAAACCAGTCTGGAACCTCAGATTAGGAATTTCTGCAGTAGACAATGCTGTTTTAAAATGGGAGTGCATAGGACCCCTCTGAACAAGTCACAGGCTCAATAATAAGTCATGGGAAAAAGCATGCTCAAGTCTCACTCCTAAACAACACAAGTGTCTAGGGATGTAAAATAAAGAGGGGATTCACACCATGAGCACATATCTGTCAAAATGCAAATGTGATTATGCAAAATACCAAAAGCACCTGCAAGAATAGTCATTGTGAACTATATAATATCTAGATAGCATGAGAGATTTTGTCTACTTGTCATGGGAACATGTTACTTTTTTTTTTTGCTAAAAAGTTTCCATGAAATGGTGAAGTGCTTCTGTGACACACATGCTGATGAGACAGCAATGACAGGAGTTAAAAGCAGCTGCAACAGCAGTGATAGGAGATAAAAGATGATAGAGGGTAATGACAGAGACAACAATAAACATGGGGATGGAAAAAAAATGCAAGCCAAACTTATCCCAAAAATGCTACAAAACTGCTTTTCAAGGAAATCAAAAGTATAAATATTTTAGCTGCTTTCTGTTTCACATGGATTGTTTTATGCAGCCATTGAATAAATTTCTTTATGTAATTGAAGGATACAAGTGCCAAGCTATAACATCTCAGTATAAGAAAGCTGCATCTGTCTGGTACAATGACCTGAAAAAAGGAAAAGTTGTTCTCTGGATATGATTGTTTCAAACATTACATCTGAGTAACAGGATAATCCAAGCCCATATTTCTTTAAAAAGAAATTCCGACAAACTAGATTTCATGTTAGCTAATCAGAAAATATGTCATGGATTTCCTTGTCCATGCTGGTGATGAACTGCAGTGGTGAGCAGTTCTCTTCACGGTTAAAGGAAATGAGTAACAAACAGTAGAGCTGCTCAAGCTTCAGTCTGTGCAAGATGTGCTAAGCCTCATAGGCAACAAAGTGATCACAGCGCTCACTACTTCACTGTCCCAAAGTCTAGAGAGCAAACTCTTAACCACGCAGGCACATCAGCAGACTAGTCCCATACAGATGTCACATATACTCCATAGCAACTGAGACCATACTTAAATATAACTACACTCCTACATGTGGAGAAATCCACTGAGGTCCTAGGGCAGACTCCATTACAACACATACATTTAGATAACTATGAGATAGGCACTTAAGGTCTCATACTAGTCAGTAGAAATCTAATTTAAAAATCTAATTAAACAAACAATGGAGTCCAGAGAGCCAGTTAACTTCCCCTAATGCAGACACATACGCTTGGTCAGCCATATTATTGATATTACTCCACTGACAACAGAAACTTCCAGGAAATGACAAAATCTAGACCGATGGCAAAGCAAGTCCTGAGCACATCATCTGCCTCCCAGTACATCTAGCTCAGCTCACCACCTCTGGCTACATAGATACCACAAGTCTTCCCAACAGAAATCTAAGGAAAATAAGATGTAATGAAAATCTTAATGAAGGAGAAAATAACTCTAAGAGCTAAGTCTTACTTTTGCACATCCTCATACAATTTTTTAAACATACATAGAGGAGCCTAACTGTAGTCAGTTAATATAGTTTTGTAATAAAAGTCACCTTTTGTGATGTAAATATTTATTTCTCAGTGTTAAAATTTATCCTGAAGGTGTTACATTTTATCATGATCAACATGAAGAAGCAAAAGAAAATGGTGTTTTCTTCATTTCCTTAAAGCAGATTTCTCTTGTTTTGATTCCTGAGCAAGAAAGATGAAACATCCTTAAGTTCATCCTAGGCACCTCTGCTAGCCAAAATGGAGTAGTACTGCATGAAGGAGAGAAATCAGCATGAAAGAGGCCACTCTTCTAAAATTTATCTCTTGGAAAAAGCAAAGCCAAATGTGATCTTGGTTGTTTTGATACAATCAATGGGATTCACTCATCACCACCGCAATGAGTAAAAACCTGCTGCAGAGAACAAATACCAAGATTCTTTGCTTTGCAGCAATAGGTTTACATCATCTAAATAACCACAGGACAAGGAGTGTTCCTTGAGCAGCAAACCCACAAAGGCTGTTTTTTATCAACTGACTCATGCAGCCCCCAAATTATTTGCCAAGCCCCAGCTTCTCTCTCTCCATAGTGATTCTAGTCCCTGTCCTCCCATGTCCTTGAAGCCTTCTGACAAAATCTCCAATTGCGATCCTGAGCCATACACATCCTCAATGGACTATTGGCCAAATGGAGCAGGTAACTTCTTAGTTGGAGCTGTAGCCTTCCTTGAGGGAAAAGGGGCACTACTCTGTCCATGTCTCTCTAATCTTGACACTGGCTCCTAAAAAACTTGCAGAAACTAACTCTGCAATTGGAGACCTGTCAAACTTTCATGACAGTGTCTAATGGAATGAAAGATGTTTGGAAGAGGCAGGCCTGATTTACAGCAGTTGTGTAAGCCAAGCTAAAATAAGAAGAGGAAATTTAAATAAAGACCTCACTTTAATTGCAGATTGTGTTTTTGACAGCTCATGCAGTTCATCGTGAGCAATCAAATAATAGAAGATCAGGCACAGAAATGTCATGCCAATAAGCCTAGAAGAAGAGATGACACAATTTCTGTATGAAAAGGCAAGAATTCTGTAAGATAATTGAAGAATGCTGGTAGGAGACAAGATAAAACCAATTGCTTTGCTTTCCGTCCTTCTCCCCTTCCACGCATGCCACAGATGTTCTCAGTTGATCAAGTTCAGTCCATTTCCCCATTCACCTTTTTTAGACCCACTGAAAATCAAAATAATACCTGTTTCCAAGTTCAGCCATGCTGCAGGCAGCTGAGGGAAAGTGACACCCCATGGGAGCAATCCAGATATTCTGCCTCTGTAAAGTGGGGATTGCCAAGGGCTGCCCCTCGGCAGGTCTGCAGTACTTATAAGCAACATTGAAAACAGGAGCCCACATGGGTTTGGAGTGGCAGGGATGAAGAAGAAAAATTTCAGAATGAGGGCACTAGAAGGTCACTCACTTTTTCCACTTACCTGAACTTTTTCCACTTACCTGAGTTAGGGGCCATCTCTGAAACCTTCCCAGAAAGATTGACATCTGCTCCTGGGCTAATTCAGAAGGAACTTCTCTGTCCTCAACACACATCTCCGTTTCAGAGGTCTCACTTCAGTTACAGTACTCAAGCCACAAACAAGGACACTTTTCCAATATTAAAGAAGACTATTTTCATGTACAAACTGAAAATGAACACGCTTACTTTTACTTGATCAGGTTTACCTGGTCTGGTGGAAGGTGACCCTGCCTGTGGCAGGGAGGTTGGAACTAGATAATCTTAAAAGTCCTCTCCAGCCTGAACTGTTCTGTGATTCTATGAAACATGTGCAAGCATCAAACTGACTCAGAAACAGTAATTTAAAAGCAGCAGGAAGAAGCTATGCGATAGCACCAGCATATATCATGTCTATAGGTATTTTCAGAAGAAAAGAAAGAAGGTATCTAAGAGCAGATAAAAATATAGGAACTTCCACAAAGTGAGAAAGTCTTAATATGACTGTGGAGCCCTCCACTTCCTCTCAAGATTTAAGATAGTTGAGTGCAGATTTGTAAATCAGATTGTTTCAACTGACTCTCCATACCCTCACCGCTGTTAAAAGTGCTATTAGGCAAAGCAGTAGGTATGGCAACACCACTTAACCATTAGAGTAGTTTTGCTGTCTACTGGTTTTGAATCTGAAACTTACATATTGTTTGAAACTACATAACATTCAAATTTTCCCCTGTTCACACCTAAAATAATTTTTAAGCTTCAACCACCAGTTCACAAAGATCTTGCTGTTCACAACACAATGTGTCAGCCCCATCTATTTGCCCACACACCTGCATAACTCCCAGTGAAGGAGCAAAACTATGGAGTCTGTCCATAAGGGTGCTTTCTTTGAATGACCAGCTGCTTCATGAGCGCTGATGTCAGACCAGCTTCCTGCTGAAGAAATGGAAATGGAGCCCACCTGAGCAGAGCCACTGGAGCCACACCGCTGTAGCCTCCCAGCATAGCTTAAGCAACCATTCCTCCAAGCTCCAGCCCCAGAAATAGCTCCCTCAGATAAGCTAAATTTTCACAAAAACATGAAAAAGCAGCACATAACACATTAGGGAGCAACATGAGATGATGTACTCTGCTTTGACTGTGTAAGAACAAGATACATGCTAACAGAGAAATAACACTCTCTGTGTGCATTTCTGTACCTGTTTCCCCACGTTCATAAAGCGTTCCCTGGACCACTCTGAGATCCGACAGATGACAGGTCTTCTCTGTGCTTCAGAGCAGCTCCCGGTGACCATGGCTGTTCTTAACTGTCACCCATCCCCAACAAGAGCGTTTTTGTCTCTTCCAACCCCCACACTTCCTGTGCATCTTTTTTTTCTTCCTCAGCCAAGACTTCTATCTTAGTGGTTAGCACCAACTCCTAATTTTCATATTTTATTTCACTTTTTTGTTCTGCATTTCATTGAAGTTTCAAACTCAGTTCTTCTACTGAGATATTTTAAATAAAAGAGAGTAGATTCAGACTAGATATAAGGAAGAAACATTTTATGATGAGAGTGGTGAGGCACAGGAATAGGTTGCCCAGAGAAGTTGTTGATGCTCCATCCCTGGAAACATTCAAGCTCAGGTTGAATGGGGCTTTGAGCAACCTGGTCTAGTGGAAAGTATCCCTGCCCTCGGCAGGGGGATTAGAGCTAGATGATATTTAGAGGTCCTTTCCAACCCAAACCATTCTATGATTCGATGATTTTTTAATTCATCTTGTTCTCTCTGAATTACTGCAGTTTGCTGCCCTGATGTCTCACACTGAATAGAAGCCACTGATCTCTGGTGAGTTGTTATTACACCTGGCATAAGAGGGAAATGTGCCACAAAGGACAAATCATGGGCTCTACCACTCAGCAGTTTCTAAATGTTATCAAAATCTCACTCAAACATCTTTTATTGTACACAGAAGGACCCACAAGCTGATGAATACATATGCTGTTATTTCCATACTGATTTCAAAGAGGATTTTAAACCAACACATGCAATGAGTGGAATGGTAGTACTCATTAACAGGATACAAGTTTCTGAGAACTGAAGGTACAAAAGCTTGATTGCATCCTGCCATGGAAGGTATTTGTACACCCAGAAGGTGTCTTTAGGGAAGTTGAACATGACAATAACCCTCACTAGATAGGATTGTTGGATCCAAGGAAACCACTATCACATGAATTAGATTCTTCCTTATGTGATCTAATGGAAGATGAACGAGGATTTTGCTTTCCCCGAGATGCTGGTTACCAAAATATGAAAAAGCAGCAGACCTACAAATGCAGTTGAGTAAAAAAACCCAAATAAATTTCTGCTTTACAGCAGGCACAAAAGAAGTATCTGCCATCTGCAGCACACATACTCAATAGCCAGTTCAGAGAATTGGCTCCCAAAAGGTGACACAGTGTGAGGTGAAAAACTGACCTAACTAAAAACTGGAGGAAATCACTGAAATCAAACAGTTTTACATCAAAGTGCAGCTACTGCAAATAATTCAAGAAAGGGCACATGGATCCATTTTCCTCAGAGAAACAGAGACTGTTTGCCTGTGACCAGCTGCCACCTTTGTGGCCTTCTCCACACTGTAACCCTGACACAAGTCTTCTTTCTCCATCAAAGCAAACACATGTGATTCTTCTTCTTGTCCCAGGCATACCCACTCCAAGAGGTATTGGGCAATACCTGAAGTACTACAAAACAGGCATTTTAATGGTTCACATTACTTGGGTTTCAGCAGTGAAAGCTGACATGGTTCAGCAGTGTTCTAGTGGATGATTCTTTAATCTGTGTGATACTAAAAATGCCTGAGAGATGCAGGACTCATAGAAAACCTCCTGACATAGCATCCACCATCCCGGCAAACTCCTGAGGGAACATTTTCACCACAAGGCTGCAACAGCCAAAGAGGGCCCTCAGGGCAACAGATCTCTATAGGAGCCCTGGCAGACAATCACAGAGCACGCTGAGCTGGAAGGGACCCACAAGGATCATCGAGTCCAGCTCCCGGCCCTACACAGCACCATCCCCAAGAGTCACACCTGGTGCCCGAGAGCGTTGTCCAAACACTCCTCGAACTCTGTCAGGCTTGGTGCTGTGACCACTTCCTTGCGGAGCCTGTTCCAGTGCCCAACCACACTCTGGGTGAAGAACCTTTTCCTGATATCCAGCCTAAACCTTCCCTGACTCAGCTTCAGGCCATTCCCTCGGGCCAAATTCCACGGACAATCTTTCACTTCGACAATGTGAAGAAGCCCCTCAGCCGAAATTCTCAGGATATGGACTGCAGAGAAAAGTCCCAGGATATGTTTGTTTAGGGAAGTGTGGAGGCAGAGGCCCGCGCGGGGGGATGTCCCCGGCGGCCCCAGCGCTCCCGGAACGCCGCGCTCGGGGCGCTGTTTCCGGGAGGGAGGGAGAGAAGGCGGGGGGCGGGTTTGGGCGCTGCACCGGCGGGCGGCCCGCGGTCCCTCGGCGGCTCCGGGATCCAGGACGGCGCGGGAGCGAGGATGAACCTGGAGCGGCTCAGGAAGCGAGTGCGCCACTACATCGACCAGGTGAGCGGCTAGCGGGGGCTGCTGGGGAAGGGCCGGCAGGCCCCCGGGTTTTCCCCGAGGAAAAGCCGCTCTCGGCGTGGCTCCCGCAGTGAGGGAGGCCAGGGCGGGGCGGGCAGCGGTGCCGACCTCTGCAACGGCGGAGAGGGCGTAATTTTGTAATTAAGCCCCGTTTTCCCTGGAAGGGGAAGGAGCGGCGGTAAGAGAGGGGTGCGGCGGGCCGGAAGCGCCGCCTGTGTGGTCTCCAGTGGGAGCCGGGGCCTCCCGGTGGGTTTTCCTGGTTTCTCCCTCGTGTGGAGAAGGAGGAGGGGAGCTCTGTGGGAGCTGTGGGGCTGCTGTGTAGCGAAGGCGTATCTGCAGGATCCCACTCTCTCGGGTTGTGCAAGCTGGGCCGTGCTTACCTAAGGGGAGGGGAAACGGCCTCAACTGCACCAGGGCAGGTTCGGGTTGGACATCAGAAGAAAAAAAATCTCTTCGCTGAAAGGGTGATTAGGCATTGGAACCGACTTCCCAGGGAAGTGTGGTGGAGTCACCCTTCCTGGAAGCGCACATGGCACTTGGTGATATGGTTTAGTGTGTGTGGTGAGTTCTGACAAAGGTCGGACTTGATTATCTTGGATGTCTTTTCCAACCTTAATGATTCTGTGATCATTACAAGGGGGAATGGATTCAAACTAAGAGAGGTTAGGTTTAGATTAGATATTAGGAAGAAATCCTTTACTGTGAGGGTGGAACTTGGAACAGGTTGTCCAGAGAAGCTGTGGATGCCCCATCCCTGGAAGTGTTCAGGGCCTGGTTGGATGAAGTTTTGAGCAGCCTGGGCTAGTGGAAGGTATTCCTGCCCATGGCAGGTTGGAACTAGACAACCTTTAACCTTTCTGACCCAGACCATTCTGTGATTCTCTACCTGGTGATTAAAGCTGCCCATCACACTCCTGCAATGCTACAGACGGCTCTTAGGAGGGCAGGGTTGTTTTCATTTGTTGATGGATTCAGCAATTATGTTGCTGCAGGGCAAAAAAGAAAAAAAAAAGACACAAGAGGAAAAATGCATTAATAAATTAGATTAAATGTAGCATCAAACTGTTCTGCTCTCCTTCCAGTTCAGACTTGGTGCAGGCATCACTGGTGAGAAAAGCACACCCCTTAAATCAGCAAAGACATTTCTCTGTGTGGCCAGTAAGTCTAACTGAAAGGCTGATTAGGGACCTAAGCTAATTTGGTTGCTTTGGTTTGCTGTTCTCATTTGAGTTAAACTGTTACACCGAGCTGCTTTACTACACAGCTTTATAGACAGCTGTGCACTTCTGAGGAAGGGGCATCAGGAGAAACATGAGGTTGCTTTTTTGTGTAATAATGTGTCATCCTATAGTACTGTAAAACTGCTCAACAGAAGTCATGCAGTGTCTTGGAGGCCTGGATTATACCTTTCTTTTGTGGTGTTGAGAGAATTATTTAAATCTCTTTTCCTGTAGACAGCTACTAAATGTGTGGGGGGTTGGTTTGTGGGTTGTTGTGGATTTTTTTCTCCCTTGGGAGTGCAGATTGAAACCAAACTATTCTCTTGACAAATTTGCTGGGCATTCTTAATCCCCATCAAGTAGGAAATGTGGGAGCACATGATAGAAGTGACCACTTAGGTCGTGGAGTGTAGGGCTTTATGAGGACTAGGATACCATCAGTGTGTGCATTTCAGAAAATACTGCCAGACCTCTACTCCAAAAGCATAAACCAGTCTCTGAGGTTCTGAACAAACTCCACAGCTGCAGTGGTGCAGGAGAGTACAGGAGCCATCAAGGCTTTCTTAGTCTTCAGAGAATCACAGAATGGTTTGGGTTGAAAGGGACCATAAAGACCATCTAGCTCCAACCTGCCTGCCAGGGGCAGGGACACCTTCCACTGGACCAGGCTGCTCAGAGAGCCCCATCCGATCTGGCCTTGAACACTTCCAGGGATGGGGCATCCACAGCTTCTCTGGACAACCTGTTCCAGTGCCTCACCACCCTCACAGCAAAGAACTTCCTCCTAACATCTAATCTAAACCTTCTCTCTTTTTCAGTTCGAATCCATTCCCCCTTGTCCCCTTACTACATGCTCCTGTAAACTCTTAGAAATCCTTACAATGGTAGGGTATTTGTTAAATGTCCAGCATATCTTGGGATTCATATTAGGCCTCATTGCATGGAGTGGGATAAAAAGGAACAACAATAATGCCTGGTGATCTTCTGAGGAGATAATCCCAGCCAATTCTGTGAGATTTTGCCTGGCACCCCAAATCTGGTGGCAGCTTTAGCTAGGTTAGTGGAATATACCTGCAAATTCTGCTTCTGACTGATCTCTGGTTGCCCTCACTTCTGCCAAACTGGAGTCTCAAGAGTGAAACTGTGTATCCAAGAATAAGGGGAAATTCACGCAGGCACTATGGATTTATGTGAAGTTGAAGCATCTTGACTAGAGAATGAAAATGTCTTGATCAGAGATGGTGCTGCAGAAGTTACCTGAAGTAATTTATGTGCCCTTTTTAATATATAGTATTCTCTTTCTTCTGAAATGTAGCATTTATTTTAACTAGAGGAGGGGATTCTTGCTTCTTTTTAAGTGATGGCAAATCAACTAACGACCTATTGCCATACTTACACAGCACATAACTTTTGGTCAAAGATACCTGCATTTTATTGAAGATAATGAACAACTCCAAATTACTTTTGGATATCCCTTGGATGTTACAGTATTGGCCTTTTTAAACTGTATTTTGAAGTTACAAAGATCTGAAATGTGAATCACCATTCATTAGAGACTACGTGCACAAGATGTTAAATCTGACTGATGTACAATGTATTTCAAAATTATCCAGAAAAGCTAACCCCGAAGGAATACTAATTATTTCTGTCATGCTTTTACAGCAACAGTATCAAAGTGCCCTGTTTTGGGCTGACAAAGTAGCTTCACTGTCTCATGGTAAGTGGTTGCTTTTTATATTGTATTTCATTAACCTCTTTCTGATAATGTTCTGTTTTGGTGGGGCGGTTTAGTGCTGTTTGGCTAAATGTTGACATTTTGAGTTTGGTGTAAGCACTTTTTTATGGTCTTCGGAATGCTGTTCTCCTAAACAGAGCAGAGCTCATCTTCCTTCCCTTTTGAACTTTGTGTTAAAATTCATGTTTGACCAAACCTTAAGGTTTGCCTTGCTTAAGAAACAAAAGTAAAAAAACAAGAGGCCTTGGTGGTTTCCCACAGGACTCACAGTTGCCCCGGGGTGACAAGTGCAATGCAGGTTTACAGAGGGAGTTGATGCTGGTTGCCTGTGTCTGCCTACGGCCACCAGCACTTACTCTTCTTAAAGTCATTCCAGGGGCTTGATCCCACAAAGGCTTTGGTTGCCAGTAAGCTAGGAGGGTACTAAGCTGTACTTCTGAAATTGCAACTCCAAGCTATGGAAGTCTAGTGCTTTCACCGTAGTTAGGTTCCCACTGACCTTTTTACTGAGAGACACATTTATGGGTTGTTTTTTTCTGCCCTATGTCCAAGAGCAGGGTAACCTGCAACTGCTGCTTTTTAAATCTGTATCATTGTTGTCTCCTTCTCATGACACACCTCTGTTACGACATTCTTTGTATTCACTGTCCAGTGCGCTGTCAGATGTCTTTAAAGTTAAAATCTGATTATCTTTTCATTGTAATCGATCACTGATAGATACTGTAAGTTCTTTATACATATTTATAAATAAAATTTTGTAACTCAGTAGGATGCTAGAGTAGGGGGAAGATACTTCTCTAGTGAAGCAAAAGTGAACATTCTGTATTAAAGCATTTGAAGATATATTGTAAAGCAATGGTTTATAATTTGTTCTTTTTAGAGGAACCACAAGATATCTACTGGTTGGCCCAATGTCTTTACCTAACTGCTCAGTATCATAGGGCAGCACACGCCCTTCGATCGCGGAAGTTGGATAAGGTAAGTCATTTTAGTCAAAGACATGCTACTGTTACCCCTCTTTTAAGGCTCTGCTGCTAACCACAGTGACTTCTTCACCATCACAGGATTATGTTTATAAGAAAAGTAATTAAGAAAGCTGCACGATGTAGTTTATAATGATGTAGTTATAGCCCTGTGTTCAGTCGGTCGGGTTCAAAGTGTTGTCCCCAGATGGGGTCACAGAAAAGAGAAAGGGTCCAAGGATGTAACTGCAGCAGGTATGGGAAGGTGGATTGTCACTTCAGATGTAGTTGTTTCAATTTTCCTTCCACTCTGATAATGAGTGGTAAAAACAAGAGTGAAGTAAGTGTCCTTTGAGAGTTTAGTAGTAGAGAAAGTGTTACGGGCTTGGTCTGGAAGGACTTTTGGTGGTGAAAGGGGTGAAGAAGCCATAGAACTGAAAAAGGAGAGAGCAAAATGGAGTCTGGCAGTGTAAGCAAACATGTTCTGTCTTTATAACTAATATGTGTGAAACTTCTCTTTCAGTTGTATGAGGCATGTCGCTACCTTGCAGCTAGATGTCATGTGAGTACATATTTTAACCCCTACTGGAAACAAACTAAACTAAATAAAAGACACATCTTGGGAAGATTAGGTACCTGATAGGCAGTGTAGATATTTATGTTCATTGGAACAAGAGGTTTAAATTTTCTGACAGTTGATATCATTCTTTAACTTTCAGTTGGGTCACTGGAGTATCCATTGTGGCACTACTCTGAAGAAATCCAACTGACCTTTTTTTCCAGGAAATACTCCTCTAATATTTTGTGGAGAAAGAATATGAACCATTTTTGTCTCATGTCTTCATGTTTACACTTTTATTTGGTTGGTTGTAATCTGACCAAAGGAGATGTGATTTATGGTTGTATAACTATAGTTAGCAGCTTTATACTTCTGTGTAAAATGTCATACATAGAAAGTAAAATATAGTGCTTTCAGAGACACAACTGAATCAATTGGTAGATTAAACACAGGAATTTGAAATAGAGTAATATGCTGCTTATAGAATAAGATGATTGTATTTTATTAAAACCTGTATTAACTATTTTTAGAACCATGCCTGTTTCTCTGACTGCATAATGCTAAATAATAGATCTTTCTGTACATGCTTATTTTATAATTTTTGCATTTTTTAATAATTTTATAATTTTTGCGTATTATAGATGACCAGTGAGAGAGCTAACTGCAATTATAAAATTACCTATGGCCAAATAAGAAAATGCATGCATGGAAAACTGCTGATAAACACTGGTTGTTATAACCTATGTCTTTGAAACACAATGCTGTGTTTGTTGGTGCTTTATGTATGGATTTTTCAAAACCTTGTTTTTTACATGCACATGTTTGGTTAGTATGCTGCAAAGGAGCATCAACAGGCCTTGGATATTCTTGATATGGAGGAGCCAATCAACAAACGACTTTTTGAAAAGTATTTGAAGGATGAAAGTGGGTTGAAAGATTCTACCACAGACTGGGAGATGTCACAGTCCTCTGTAAGTGACATTATTTTAAAAAATATTTTTGTAGGAAAAAAATGTGTGAAGTCAGAAAGTGATTTCAAGCTCTATGAATCTGAAACTGCATTAAACCTTTATTTTTCAGATAACATAATTTTCAGAAATGCTGAATCGTTCTTCTTTCAGTCACAAGTTGTGTGTTAGCTTGCTGAGTATGAAAATAACTCAGTATGCAAAAATAAACAGTGCTTTTCAACAATTTCTTATAAATTATTTGCAGACACTTTGCAGGAACTTCATGATCTAGCATTGGTTTTTACAGTCTTTTAGCTCTGTCTTGATAATGGATGCTAACATTTCTTTCAATTGGGCTGCAGGTTCTGAAATAACAAAGCAAGATTTTTTTCTCCTCCAGTTATTTTTAACGAAATACTTCATAATCACTCAAGTGTTGTTCTCAGTGGGATATTCTTTGATCACATTTGTGAATTTACGTGAGGTGAAGGTGAAGTTTTTGAAGCTCAGTGAAAAAATTCTCTGTAGACACACAGTTTAAAGAGGTTGGTACCACGTGTAGGCTGAAGGGTCTGTGAAGAGTCTTTCATTTCAGAGCTACAAATTAAGATTTATTAGCTGAAATTACAGTGTAGATGATTGACAGATGGCATTTTCCCTGTAAGACTGAAGTAGCAAATTGGGTTATATTGTTGATGTGAACTGATTTTGAATGCTGGTATAATGGGATTAAAGGACTGTTTAGTCTGATGATAGAGCTGAGTACTGTGTTAACTTTCTCTTTTGCTGACACTTTTGTGGCCTTCTGACTGAACTTAATATCCATCTAGGGAATTTTGAAAGAACATGTTAGTTAATAAACATCGTAGCACAACTGGTAATTGTGGTCCTTCACTGTTTTCTGGAATATCTATATTTTGGATTGAAAATAAGGATATATTTTTCTGTTCAGAACAGTTGAGTCCATTGACTTGGCCTTTTTCATCTCTACTGTGGTCATTCTTGTCTTGCATGAAACATAGTTTAATGGTCAGCAAAAAAGTGTATTGCCTTGGGAAGTGACAGTTGAATATGAAGGGAATTTAGTATAATTAAGTTACAACTCAGCTTGTTTATTATTATATTACTTGTTTATTTTGAGCATGTGTTTGTTTGGCAGTAGGTAACCTGGCAGAGCATTCTTTGGATTTTTTTTGAGATAGTAGAGGCAACATTTTATTTAAAGACAGCACTAGAAAACCAGGTTCTATCATGCATGAAATACTTTTTACTTTCCAGGGAGCACATTTGATTTGTGCTCCAAACTAGACTGCAAACACTGATTCGGTCTTTGACCTCCAGTCCTGCTTTTCCACCAGATCAAGAGCTCTATATGCCTTTTGCGAGGGAAGATCTATGACGCTTTGGATAATAGAACCCTGGCAACTTACAGCTACAAAGAGGCCTTGAAGCTTGATGTCTACTGCTTTGAAGCATTTGATCTTTTAACTTCACACCATATGCTGACAGCACAAGAAGGTCTGGAGAGAAGTATTTCTCAAATACAAGTAAAATTTACCTGCTTTCTCAATAGGTGTTTTCCTAGATAAAAATTAAGGCAATACAACAAGTAACAGACTTCAAAATGTTGAGAATAGAAAATGTATTAAATGAGTGAAAATTACGATTTGCGCAAGTTTGCATTTGAACTTTTATTTTTCAGTCCTGCAGTGCTAAGAGTTGAAAGAAATGAAGTAACCCAGCTGTCCTGCTTGCTAGCTCCTGAAGTTCTTCTGCTCTGCCCAGCCCAAACAAAGTTTTTTCATGTGTTCTCAATTTCACAGGCATTGAACCGATGAAACCCTCCTGGGGTTTGCTTAGTTACATTAGGCATTGGTTAATAGAGCATTCTAAGTGATAAAATTTAACATGTGGAGTAAATAAAAATAATGATGTGTTGCTTCATCTTTATTAAATTTTATTTTAAAGTGTAGAAGGAATAAGTGATCAATCCTTAATTTCCAAAAGTAGTAGTATTATCTGTTTCAGTGTATCTGTGCTGTTACAGTCCTTGCAGTTGGGATGACCATCATAAAATCCTTTGCATCTCTAAGTTCTGAAGTATTGGATCTTGCTGTTTCTTCTGTAATATGACCACTTTAATGTTTTTTAATTCATCTAGAAAAAGAACTTCTTGAATCTCTACCTCTTAATAGACAATGTACGGAAGAAGAACAGGAACTGCTTCACTTTTTATTTGAGAATAAATTGAAAAAGGTAAGTCCAAAAATTGACTAAAAAGCTGAAGAATTGATTGAAAGTATTGACTTTGGTGTAAATTTTCTTGGATTCCATTTATTCTGAACATTGAAATAAATATGGGCTTTGTAATTTTTAAAATTTTTGATGCAGTACATCTCACTTTATGCCGTAGTGTAACAGTTTTCTGTTAATTGTTTTCTGGTGTGGTGACAACTTGAAATTCCGATCTACATTTTTGAAAATTTATTTATTGAGAAACTTCTAGGTGGGGAAAAAGAATGTTAATAATGTAGACAAAACATCAGTTATCTGAAAATATTAGGCTATAACAGCATCATTCCAGACTATTTTTATCCAAAAATAAGATGAGAACACTAAAAATATATATTGCTCAGTTTTAATTTCTGCAGCCTACACAAAAGATATTGACTATGGCAAGCATCTTGTGTGTTCTAAATGAGCTTTTAAGTATATTTTAAAGAAGCATTTTACCAAATACAGGTTTTATGGACTTTCAGTTTAAAAAGAAAACTTTTAAGAACTTTAATGCTTCTTAAATATTTTTTTAGGACTAAAAATAGTAATACTTTTACCATCTGATTTTAGCTTAGTTTTTGTTTCAAATGTTGTTTCTTTTGTCTTTCAGTATAATAAACCCAGTGAAACACTGATTCCTGAATCAGTAGATGGTCTTCAGGAAAACCTGGATGTGGTAGTATCCTTAGCAGAAAGACATTACTACAACTGTGACTTCAAAATGTGTTACAAGCTTACTTCAGTGTAAGTGCACAAAGCAACTTTCAGGGTTTTTTCTCATATGGTGGAGTGTAATAATTATGCCTGGACTTAGAGCAAATACTGTTGTTGAATGGGTAAACATACATAACAATTTGATATGTACTGCAATATATGTGTCATATGTTATATATGTCTCAGGTGTTTAAAATGTGTAGATAGTGTCTGGCAAGACATGGTATTTTTGTAACACACAGAAGAAGTATCCAAGGTAAAACCCTGCTTGATCAGCACTGTGCTGCACTTCCCTTCATCCTTCCTCTGCCTTATTCTGGTACCTTCAATTTTGTGTGCTCTCCACCTATTTCGTGTTTGGCCTTCAGAATAAACTGGTTTCAATCAATTGGTAAGTTAGGAAGTTTGATTTCTCTGGCCAATTAATAGTTACAATGTTATTGATAATGATCAGAAGATATTATTAATTTTAAAAGCTAGCATGTTATTTCTAATTTTGTTGGCAGAGTATCGTGTATCGGTTGTTACGTAGCCCAGGCATGCGCTACTGCTCGGTTGTCAGAGGGGTCAGAACACTGCCATGGTTTGCTTCTCAGCTACTGTAGATCTGGACTCATGGATGTGCTTCTGAATCCCACAGGAAACAAAATTTTACAACGTGACTCCTAAGGCATACTGCCTGGTGTTAACCTCAGGAAGTTGAGGACTATTGCTTGAATGTTGCTGTCAAATGTATGGAAAAGATAAACAGAAATGCTGTTGTTTGCTGTCTGCTGGTTAAATTTGAAGTGACTTGCAAAACAAAAGCATTTTTTCTGATTTTCTAATTGTATATTCAGCTTGACAGAATTTTCTGTTATCCTCTTTTGTTAAACTAGATGAACTGTTCTATTTCTGGTCTGAAGAGAGCCTTTATGATGCTGTTAATAGTTATCTTTTAGTCACAAATAGTTTTCTAGTGCCTGAAGTGGTAATTAACTGGAGCATTACATGCTATAAAAGCAGTTTGCTTTTAACACATTAAAGTTTTTGAAATATGCATTACAGATTTTTTTTTTTTTTTTTAGAGTGATGGAAAAAGATCCCTTCCATGCAAATTGTTTACCTGTACATATAGGGACACTTGTGGAGCTTAACAAAGCAAATGGTAAGGAACGCAACTTTTAATACAAGTCAACAGAAGGCTGTAAAGCTCCAATTTTAATAAAGAATTAAAGATGCCAAGAAAACCCTTTATATACCATTTTAAAAGTACATATATTTTTCCTCCTACCTGCAGTTTCAAGAGAACAGTGGTAACTGGTAAAGAAGGGAATTTTAGAGCTGAAAGCAGGATTGAGGGTTAGGAGGAAGTAGTTGTGCAAAGAGTTCATGGTCGTGAGTGTTGCTGTCTCTTAACCACTGGACTGTGTAGCCAGGAGGCCAGGGAGCTACACTGCCTCATTCCTATAATTGTGATTTCTGTCTCCAGGTGATCTTTGTACAGTATCTGGCTGTACTTTGTCTGCTCAACAATAAAATACAATAAATTAAAGTAGAAAGAATTCTTCAGCAGTTATGTGTGCTTAGGTGGATGTGCTTATTCTGTGATAGAAAAAATTCTGGACTCTCCTTGCCTTTGCTGTTGTGAAGGTATCTCTTTAGTTCAAACAAATTAATAATCATGCAACACCTCACTGGAATTACAGTAATAGCTTACTTGCAGCTGGGGTGGCTTTTTCTCATTCCAGACTGCAATATAAATCAAGTGAGCCGCTTGAATGTCTCTAAAATCAATTGGAAAATAGAATAAGGAGCTCGTATGCTGTGCAGTCTCTCATAATGGTGCATTACATGTACACAAATAGGTCATTAGGTGTACTGGTACTTCTTGGTGATTAGTGAATATACTTCCCAGTTATCTTACGGTTAAGTACATCTAAAAATGGGGCCAGTACTCTGATTTTTCTTCTAAATCTGCCTTGAGAAGCATTATGTACATAAGTTAGTATTTTGTAAGCCAGTTTTAATACTTGGTTTTTTCTGGAGCTGAGAGTTGATGCAAAGTGCTCCAGGACGATCTCACTTGTTTAAGAGCACTGTGCTTTGAAGAAATAGAAACTTTACGTGCCGTGATGCTATTTCCTTTGAAATTGCATAGGCAATAGAATTGTTATCCTGTAGCTGATTACTGCTGCTATTATTAGAAGATCTGTAGTAAGTTACTCCGTAACTAGAATTACTATTTTTTACTAAAAAAGTGATCACTTGGAATTATTCCAAATAGTATAATAATTTATTTGCTTTTGTCCTATTTTCAGCATATTAATGCACAGGACTCTACTTTGAAATGGATCTAGCCAGTATGTTATACCTTTTAGATGTAGGAAGTTGAATAGTGTTTTACCTTGACAAGGTACATTCAAGTGCAATACTACTGGCATTTGTTTTAATGTATGTTAATGACCTAAGTTGTTGCAGAATTCTTAAAGGGTGGGAAGTATAGCTGCTTATTTGTGTGCTGTGAAGACTTACGGGTTGTTTTGGTTGGGTTTTCTTCAGCTAATTGCAAAACTGAATCTATTTTGAGGCAGTTTGAAGCATTACCACTAAAAGAAAACATTTTGTTCACTTGTGGATTAATAATGTTAGATGTTCTGTATATTTTGTATGGAAAGCTAAAACACTTGAAACATGTAAATGTTTTAGCATGTTTTAATTTTCTTTTCTTGTTTTTTCCCACTATGTAGAGCTTTTCTATCTTTCTCACAAACTGGTGGACTTGTACCCAAATAATCCTGTAAGTTGTTCTAAGCTTTCCTTGCCAGGTAGTTTCTTTTTTAGGTGAAAGCACATAAAAGTTGTAGTGTATTAGTTTGAGCTACAGAATCCAAAATCTGTTGCTGGATGAAGTTTGTAAAAATGGTTCACTCCTTTTATTTTCTCTGCATTGTAATTTCCCTAAACCAAGGTTCTTTTTATAAAATTAAGTACCTGTAAAAGGTATTCAGTACAAGTTATTTACTTTGATTAATAATTTAAAACAAATGCTGCAGTAATAAATGTATACATGTCTCTGAGCAATCTTTTCCAGTGTTTGATCACCTTCACAGCGAAAATTGTTTTTCTTTGACTTGATCTTAATTTTCTGTGTTGCATCTTGTACCTATTGCTTCCCATCCTATTGCTGCACCCCTGAAAAGAGTTTGGCTCTGTCATGTATTCCCTACCATTAAATAATTGAGGACAGCAATAAGCTTTCCACTTAGTTCTTTCTTCATGAGGCTGAATAAGCCCCAGTTAGAAAGGTACACGCCAGCAGTTCTAGCTTGTCTGTAATACCAAATAATTTGAAGAGCTGACTGTGATTTCAGTGAAAATGTTCCTAACTTCTCTGATTATTATGCCTTCCTCTCTTTTGATGCTTCACTAAAATAAGTGTGATATATCTAATAATATTCTATTTTGATTTTAATGTGTAGGTGTCATGGTTTGCAGTAGGATGCTATTACCTCATGGTTGGCCACAAAAATGAACATGCTAGAAGATATCTCAGGTAACTTTTCTTTCTGTTTTCCTTAGTGAATCTGTTGCTCACTTCCTAAGTAAACATTTAATGTTCATGATTGTTTGTAATCTCATAAACAGAAGCCTCAATAAACTGGTTACTACCAAATACTCCTTTTGTTGCCACCCTTTTTTTGGGATAGCAATTTAGACCTCATCCATAGAGATACTTTAAAAATGAGGAAGACTTTTGTGGTATCTCTCTAGGCAGTCACCTTCCTGTTCTGGGCAGGTGTAGTCCCTGCAGTCGCTCATGCTGCTGAGCTAACTACAGCTGTAGGTGATCAAGCCTCAGTTCTTACTTGAGGGACACTCAGACATTCTCCCAGGTCCAGGTGTCATATCTGAAAGGGAAGAATTATATAGAAAATTCTGACATTTGGCTGTCCAGTTCCTTCTGCGCACAAGCAACTGTGGGCTTTTTAGGTTTCGTCAATGCTGTTTCCTGTAGGTCTTCTGTGTGTGTAGTGAATATCAGCACTGGGGAGCAGGGCCTTGCTGTGAAGCAGGGCATTTGTTTTGGTGCTGTAAGCTTAAACTGAGAAGGCGTAAATCAACCTGTAGGACTAATTTTTCCTGAGACCTTTATAGACAATATATGTAAAGATGGGTTAGTCATTTAGACTTTTTAAAGGCCTGGTTATTATGAGTAAAATGTTTAAATTCCTTACAAGTAGCACTGTGAAATTCTTCAAGAAGCTGTCCTGAGTGATAGATTTGGTTTTGATGCTGAAATATAAAACATCTTTAAATGTACAAGCATCCCTAGCCAGCAAGAAAGGATCTATAGATGCGTTGAAGAGAAAAACAAAAAACCACAAATCAAACAAACATCAAGATTCAGAGTAGTTCTGGTAAAAGGGAAAAGAGGTCTGCTAAAAGTGAAATAGTAAAAACATGCTTAAATTTCTTGGAGAAGAATGATAGTGTAAAGCTAACAAGGCTAGGGACAACTGTGGACTTACACAGTGGTTTTCAGAAAAGAAACTTGAAGAGACAGTCAAATACCCACATATCTTTGGTTGCTCTCATGGGTGGCAAGATATAAATGTTTGAGTATGTAATGTTTTGTCCCAGAAGGCAGAGAACAAACCATTCTCTAGGATCTGTGATGAGAAATAATGAGTTTAACTGTGACAGACAAAATTTAGAATATATGTTAGGGAAAAAAGTAAGTTTTTAAGGGTAGTTAAGCAATATGATAGAATACTTATGGAACGTGTGTTATCTCCATGTCAAGAAGCTTTTAAGAAAAGACTGGGCACAGTTGTTATGAGCTATTTAGTTATGAATGCCCTTGCCTTCAACTCAGAAAATAATCTACACAGCTTTCTAATGTTCCTTTAGTCAAGTCCACCTTTCTGTAAAGACTCCAGGTTGCAGTCTTGATGCTCAGGTTGCAGTTTTCAGCTCTAAACTTGAGTGACATTTTGTATACTTCTCTGCCTGTATGCACAGCCTGTATACACATCTGTATACAGATGTGACAAATACTCATCTCCTTTAAGGCTAGCACAATTAGATGGTGAAATTTCAACCTAAGCATTCATTTGGTATTTTCATATCCTGCTTCTCAAACTTGGATTTGATAGAATATATTTATTTCAAAATGTATAGCTAGGCTCTTGCAATACATTTTGAGTCACTACTAATGTTTTCTGTGTTTTACTCAATTCACCTATTATATAACTGTTTATGTTCAGTAGTATCAAATAATTCTTCCTCTCTGTGAACAGTAGCAGAAATAATAAAATCAATTCACAAGAATGTGTCATACTTTTAAGTGATAAATAGTTTGAACTCTTAAAATGAACTTTGCTTACCACTGGTCATTACAGACAATTATCTGAATAGATACCTGACCATGTGGCATAGCACTGCTATCTAAGTAGTCATCTGAAACAGATGAAATTTAATTTCAGGTGTGTTTGCTTGTGACTTGCTCTTGTTTTTAGCAAAGCTACTACACTGGAGCGAACCTATGGACCTGCGTGGATAGCATATGGACATTCATTTGCAGTGGAGAGTGAGCACGACCAAGCAATGGCTGCATACTTCACAGCTGCACAGCTCATGAAAGGGTATGTACAAAATGTCATATTCGGGAAGATTACAATGAATCCATAAGTAGCATAGAATATTGATTTACATCCCTTTAAACAGTAGCAATGCATTTGCAGCAATTATCTGGTAGAGAACAAGGCAGAAAAAACCCCAATAATTTAACCAGCTGCACTTAACCGCATTATTTGCGATTTCTGTTCTGATTTTATAAGTTCTAAAGTCAAGTTTTATATATAGGTAATCTAAGTTCTACCTGAACATCTTCTGAAATTTGTGAATCATGGTTGTCATACCAGGTCATCAACTGCTATATAGTAATAGCTTGAACACCTCTTTCATGCTGTGGGAAGGGGTTGTAAAATGAGTCGTGAACTAATCGTGTCATATTGCATATAAAACTATTGTAGTTGATTGTAGTTACTGGTAAATGTAATTCTTTTAATGATTACTTCTTCCATATTCTATTTGTAAATTAAATGTATGAATGAAATTAGGGAAAAAACCCATCAGAACTAAACTTAAGTGCTGAGAAAATACATGTGATTCCAGAGCAGGTTACAGTTATGTATTGGAGTTCAGTCTCTTGTTAAACAGAGTTGCAAAGTCTTTTAAACTTCCTCATAGGTTAGTAGTCCATTTAAATCAGCTTTTACTTGGATGTACAGTTGGCATGTCTGTTTGTGACTCCATTCTTGATAACCACACAAAAACAAGCATGAACTTTATTTTACGGTTTTTAGGTGTCATTTGCCGATGCTTTATATTGGACTGGAATATGGTTTGACCAACAACTCCAAGTTGGCTGAACGGTTTTTCAGCCAAGCTTTAAGCATTGCACCTGAAGATCCCTTTGTTATGCACGAAGTTGGAGTGGTAGCATTTCAAAATGGAGAGTAAGCTTGCAAAATATGATCAAATACTATCTTAAATATGGATTATTCTGAATTGTAATGTGCCAATATATCTACTAAAGTACTTACATTGAACTGTAGTCTCTTTTGGTTATAGTTTAGATGGTGTTCACAAGTTAAACCCTTGCTTTTTGCATTGTTCTTCCTTGTTTAAGATTGAACAAGGGCAGAATTTAATGCTTAAGGAACATCCGGAAATTGATGCTATCTTCCATGCGCCTGTCGTTGTGTAGTTGAATGTCTGAAAAAACATCTATCTGCACACATACTATTAAATTTTGTACAGCAAAACATTTTGTCAGCTCAGGAGGTTCCAAATATATTCTGGGAAAAAAACCCAACCTATATAAGAAGTGCTTAGTCAATATTTTTAGTTTGATTCTGGTGGGTTTTTTTAGTTTTGTCTTGTTAGCTCTTAGGACCACAATGCAAAATATAGCCAAATGTAAATTACTGGGTTTTATATCTAATTTCACTCGTATGTTGAAATAATGTCATAGAAATCTTTCTTGAATACAGTTTTCTCATACTACTAATAAAAACTCTTCACTAACTTACTTTTCTTTCCCCCCACCCCTTCAATCCTTAGCTGGAAAACTGCAGAAAAGTGGTTCCTTGATGCACTGGAAAAAATCAAAGCTATTGGAAATGAGGTATTTTTTCTAATAACATGCAAGGTCATAAATTTGTAAAACTCCAGCAAATTCTGTAATAGCTTGCGACAAAACATGCTGTGCTTATTTAAAGATAAAAGCAATACAGTATAAATTTGATTTTAAAACTGTGTCTTCGGTGCTCCTAGGCTGGGACTTGACATGACTTTTTCTCCTTAAGTAGAAAACAAGTTTTGTTTGGTTTGCACCAAGTTTTAATATCACTGACCTTTTAAAGAAATATAATTTGCTTTGGGGAATGTAAAAAATAGAAAAATTAATTATTAAATAAATGTTTTGAGCTTGTGTGTTTTGTTAAGAATTTAAAATGCTCATTATATTTTTCTTGTTCATAAACAAAATTCCCTATTCATTTGTATGTTGTTTTTCTTTTTTTAAAGTAGACAAAATTTAGTTACAGTCTAGGAGGCTGCAGTTATTTGAATTGTTGCATTATTTTGCAGGTAACAGTTGATAAGTGGGAGCCTTTATTGAACAACTTAGGACATGTCTGCAGAAAACTCAAGTAAGCAGAGAGTACTGGAGCTACATTTCTCTGTAATGCTGCACAAATGTGTTTTCTCTCTCATTTATATCAAGATTATGTACCACATGAGAGCAGTGTAGAATTACCCTGCAAGAACAAGATTCTCTAAATCACCTTGTGAACATAACTACATTAATCACCCCTTATATCCCATTTATTACACAGAAGTTAAAGTACTTAATGTAAAAGCCTTTCTTTAACTGTTGATTTTTATTAGATAGGGAATTAGTTGCAGGCTTTTAGATCCTTGTATGGGTGTGAATTTTAACTCTCTACTGTCCCGGTCCTCACATACTGAAATATGTCCACTGATTTAATTAACATAAAGGTGTGGGTTTGTGCCAATTAATTGCTTGGATTAGTACTTACTTTTTTTTACTGAAGTATTCAGTGGCATTATAACACAACAAGGGAGTCTTACTTTGTTTTTAATATTTCATCTCATATTTCCATTCCATGAATAGAAAAAGTGCAAAGTACATATACAAGCTTTAACAGTTCTAACATAGAGACATTTTCTCATTAATTACCTTAATCTGACTTTAACTAGTGCTTTCTTTTGTTCAATCAATGCAATGGGTTTTTTTATGTTTTTAGTGGTTTTAATTGCTCAATTGGCGTACACTGTAATTTTTGTTTCAAAGCTGCTAATGAGAATGTGATTATGGTAGATGAAAGTTGTACTTCTGCTTTGGCTTTGGTAGTAATTGCTTTGTGCTCGAATTGCCAATTAGTCTTCATTTTCATTATGAAATAAGGACGTATAATAGTTACTCCTTGTGCCAAGATCAAACAAAAGGCACTGCTTCTGGAATGTGTTCATGAGTATAATTGCAGGGTTTTTTCAAATACTTGTTTTGTTTATAATTACTTTTGTCTTTTTAAAATTTCTACAGTAAGTTACTAACTGCTTACATCATGCTTTGTATAACTTCTAATATTTGCTCAGGTGCAGAAATCAAAGCTGAAATATTTTTGCATCCTTGTAAACCATCTTCCGAGAAAATCAGGTTGAGAATTTAGGTAGCTGTACATATGCTTTGACGTCTTAAAAAAGTCTGTAATAACTAATTTAGTAGTGTCTGTAATACACAATATGACTATTATGAAAAAACTTCTTGGATATATGTCTACTTACTATTATGTGGTTGAAATTTGAAAGCAGTATATTAAAATGCAGTGGTAGTCAATTGGACATATAAATACTGTGAATGAAAATAAAATTGAAATCATGTGAAAGGTTTGTGCAGCAAGCAAATAGTTGCATCATTTTTCTGCTTCAATTGTTACTTGATGCCCTCTAACAACTTTGTGTTGCTCATTGCAGAATTTCATTATCACTATAGATGTTAAAATTTCTTGTGAACAGGTGATTGCTATCTTTATTTTTAACAATGTGGAACTAGGATGTCAAATGTGACAATTTAATTTCTCAGAGTAATGTTGTAGTGTATATTTAATCCTTGTTTCATAAAATAACAACTGCAATAATCAGTCTAATTAATAGAGAATTTTCAAAGAAAGGCTGGTTTGTATTTGATAGAAATCATGGATATGTGTAAACCTCCTTTCCTGATAGAGCATGTCACAAAATGACAAAGGTACCAGTGTATGCAGCACTTAAGGGTTGTGCAATTTCTGCCCAGAGAGCTTTTCTCAGTTTGAATGAGGTGTGATTTAGTCTCATATTGCTCCTTCTCTCCCTCGGGAAGGCAAATGAAAGCTACAGAAAGAAAGCCAGTGCTACAATGAGCAGCATTAAACATCTAAAGCAATTTATCATATCAAATAGCTAAGATCTCCAAATGGGACCTAGCTGTAGGCAGCTGTTTTGCTACATAAGGAGAACAATGATTTCTCAATTACACTGAGGAAGAAAATTGTCAATATCCATGAGTCTTTTGTACATTCTATTATGTTCAGAGTGTGAAGCAGTAATTCTAAAGTTCTGGCACAATTGTGTTTCACTTTGCTAAGGAAAATACCCACAGGATACTGTAAAAACACCTTTCACCATGAAGCTTATTAACAGATCTTCTGTATTTAACCCTAACAGGAAGTATGAAGAAGCCCTGGAATACCATCGCCAGGCTCTAGTATTAATCCCTCAGAATGCTTCTACTTACTCTGCCATTGGCTACATACACAGCCTCATGGGCAATTTTGAAAGTGCCATTGACTATTTTCACACGGTATGTAACTGGCTTCAGCTGAAGGGCTGGTCACAGATTCTGTTATTTACTGTTTCACTCTGCTTTGGGTTTGGAACAGAGACCCAGCATTTTTTTTTCAGCCTTCAAATTAGTGTTTATTTTATAATCTTAATTTGGTTTTATTAAAATCTTCTATATTTTATTGATTAGGTAAAAAAATGGCCTCTTTGGCAAACTTTGAATTGCAATTTTCATTTTATGTACATAAGCTTCTCATGCAGCTGAAATAATTTAAAATACTTCCAACCTAGAAATTTTACAGTAAGTAAACAGCAGCATATGTTAAATCTCATGATATGTGAATGATTTCCTGTCTGTACATATGTTCTTTTCTGGTTTTGTTTTTGTGCTTTCCTTGCTTACTACTTCAGCCAGTTCGTATGATGGTGTTATTTTGGTTGTGCAATGTTTTACTTTTACAGTGAAGACTGTGCTCAGATAGCATCGTGGAACAACAAACTGAACCACAGCAGACTTAGGATATAAATGTTTTTATTCGCTGCTAAGTACTTTTTACTGTTGGGTTTTTTTAATAGGCCCTTGGTCTCAGGCGGGATGACACATTTTCAGTCACGATGCTTGGACACTGCATAGAAATGTACATTGGTGATTCTGAAGCCTATATTGGTAAGTCTCTAAATTATGTGTCTCTTAAAGTCATTGAGTCCTTTGAGAGGAGAGTTATTCTTTTGTCAAGAAAGACTGCCTACCACTACCTAATTAACTCACAAAGTAGAGTATGTTTTTGTTTGGGGTTTTTTTGTTGGTTTTTTTTAATGGCTAAGTGAGTCAGAACTTAGCAGCAATTGCAGATGACCACTGGTTTTTGTGAGCATCATGACAGTAAATTCTCACCAGCATAAAGAAAGGAAACACTTGGTCATTAAAGGTATTGATGGTTTCTTTTATAGAAAGCATTGATTTGTGGCATCTTAGATCCCAAAGGGAATGGGGAAAAAATAAAACAGAGGTATGGAGTTAGGAAATCAGAGCACTAATGCTAATGTTGTTGTAGAGCAAGGTATTTTCACCTTGTCAAAACTTGGTTCTGTGGAGAAAGGATAAGTTCTTCTGACTCCAAAAATACAGCCTTATATATGGTTTAAAAAAAGTGCTTCATAACAGTAATACATTATATTGCCGTAGGTTTAAATTCTCTATGAAAGTTTTTTCCCCGCAAAAACACTTTTATATTCTTTTTATAGATTTCTGCTTCATTGAACTTAGTGATTTATCTGTAGTGAACACAGTTGATGTCCTGTCAAGCATGTTAAGAAGGCTGAAGCTTTAAAAGTAAAAGCCATCTGTGTGCTCTAGTGCTTTTCCTGCAGATGTTTCTTCTCAATATTGTCTTGCTCCATATGTAGTCATTTAACACATCTGGAAGAACCATGCAGCCATGTGATATGCATTAATGCAAACCAAGCTGTGTGTAACTTAAGAAAAAAAGCCCCTTGGAGAATTGGGAAGGGAATTGGCAATTACTTCTCAAAACAGACATTTGAATCTGAGTTGTGCATCTTGTATTGTGCTTTTTTGAAAAAGGAGGCTGCTGGATTTTTTCAGAACAACTCTATTCAGCTTCAGTCATTAAGCAGCAGCAGCTCCTTGATGGTGTGAAAGCAGAGAATTATAGTAGTTTCTGAATGATAGTTTCTTTGAGATTACATTTTGGGAGTGTTCATTTAAAATAAACTAATGGTTTGTCTGTTTTCTCAGGAACAGAGATCAAAGACAAATTAAGATGTTATGACTTCGATGTACACACAGTGAAGACATTAAAGAACATAATTTCACCTCCCTGGGATTTCAGAGAATTCGACATAGAAAGACAAACTCTGGATGAAAGCGGCATAGTAACATTAGAGACATCAAATCAAAGGAAAAGTACAGATACCAGTCGCCCGTTGGAAGAAACATTTGAGATTGAAATGAATGAAAGTGATATGATGTTAGAAACATCAATGTCAGACCATAGTACATGACCATAAATACTGATAGAGAGCTCATTTTGTCCAAGTGTAGAATGTTTGTTTTAGCATTTTTGTTATGGTGTTATACTTTCATGAATTTGCTGATTTTTATATGAATTCAAACTACTATGTGCTTAACACCTGGAGTTTTATAGTTCCTACTTTATAAATATTCCTTTCCTGACAGCACTCTCATGAATCCCCATCTGGGTCAAGAAGACTTCATTGCATCGATGCAGGCCATATACATAGTTTGAATCCAGAGTATTGGCTGTTTTGCAGATCTGTGCATTACTGAACATGAATTCAAGTTTTAGACACAACTGCACTTTGAAATTCAAGTGTATCAAGGGAGGCAAAGCTTTGGGAGGAGTCTGTATTTTATAAGCAATTGCATACACTCTCAACTGTGGAAATCTGTTGGATCCAGGTGACCCCGTTGCTTTCCTGTGAGCACCAGCACAGTGGTGTAGAGAAATCTGGTACTGTCCCAGTGACAGTGGAAATTGTGCTGTGGCTCCACAGAGGGAGTTGGAGATGCCCAAGTTTCCCTTCCATATGTTAGAAATGTTGGAGTTTGCATTGAGTGCAGAATTCAATACCAATCCCATATATTCTTAAACATGAGAAAGTAAGGTGAACCAAAATGTTTTACTTCCTACTTCTAAAACAATTCACCCAAAGTTACACGTTCTTGTGAAAAACATAGTATGAGCCAGAAGTCATAAGTGAAAAAGTATCCAAGCAGACTGTTGGAAAAATTAATAATTTAGGAAGCATATGCATCTCCTGGCCAGAGTCAGGTCTCTCTTCTTCAGTGTGGCTGGCAAGAAAAGTTCATACAGAGGGGTTTCTTTTCTTTTGGAACCTGGTAATTTGTGTGTGGTGCAGGTGGCTTCTTTGAGGTAAACTGGGATTTTTCCTGAACACTCAGGAAGAATCTGTAATGAGTGTGTCTCAACAGCTGCTCTGCTAGGCAGGTCTCTTCCTTTAAAGGATCTTTTGATAGTTATTTTTACATCTGTGCTTATGTATCCTGAATGATTGTAACCAAGACTGTCTCATGGATAATGTGACAGCAAAGGCTTACTGCTGCACACAGAGTAGCCAGAAGGATACTGCAAATAGATTCTCAAAGATTCTCAAGGAACCAAACTCCTGGATTATTTTTAATCCAGCATATGTAAATTTAGTTTTCTAGTAAGACATCATGGCAGTTTCTAAATGGAAGGTGGAAAAACAGTCTTCTAGAGAATCAGGCCCTTTAACTACTGTTAAACATGGATATAAATCTTGCGTTGTTTTTCTCTGTTACTGATTTTTTTCACTGGCAAAATGGTTATAACAATTTATGAAAGTTCATCTTTCTTCCTGCACTCCCAGTTACGATCTGATGGTGTGTTGGCTGTGATGGCAGCACTGGTTTATGTTATTCCTGCCTGTAGGAATCTACTGTGCTACTTCCTCAGTGGTGGTAATAGAAATCCTTGTGTGGTTACATTGTGAGTGAAATCAGGGAACTGGAACAGCATTTTAAAATATTTTCTAGATCTGGTCAATTCTCCATTTCAAGGAGGGCAAGCCACTGCTGTGTTACTTGTCATCAGTGGGGCAGAGTGGTTGGAGTGTGAGGAAACGGATGGAAAAGTGAGAACAGGCACTGCTATAATGGCAGCATATTGTGACACTGTGCCTTGGCAGGTATCAATGGAGGTTCTTTGGTTGGCTGTTGCTAGCCTTCATTTATTGGTATTAAAAGTTACCTAGAAAGAAATGTATGCAAAGTGTCACAGATTGTGAAGGATTCTTTTGGATGTCAGAGGAATTCTTGATATGGCTTGGCTTGGCTCCAAGACTTTTAGGCAGCTACGGTTGCGTTAGAGCCTGTGAGCTGGTTCATTATGTATGTCTCAGACAGGACTTTAGGGAAAGTTTTTCACTCCTCATATATCTTCTGTTCAATGTTTTGACCTGCTCTTGTACAAATCCCTGCCTTTGTACTGGCAGTGTCTGCTTGCCCTAGTCTTCTGCACCTCTCAGCACCTGTCCTGCTCCAGTCCTGCTCTTCCTAGATGGTGCTTGGTACCTTTCTGGGTTATTACGACATTCACCCTAGCTGTAGTTAAAATTGAGTATTGTCCTTGTCTTCTTGAGGACTTTGGTTATTAGTTTTGGCCTGACTTGACCTTTGATTCTTGATTCTTACTGCAAGCCATTGCCACTGCCTCACTTGGCTTTGGCTGCTGGGTGCAAGGGTCCAGGACTGTCAGGTTGGGTGGCTTATAAATATGCCCCCAAAAAGACATTTTTACTCTGTCTCATAACTTCATCTTTCTCTTCCAAGGATTAGTTTTGTCCCTGAGTGGGGAGATCTGCCTTAAAGGTTTTCAGAACAGATATGAAAACCCACAAGATATTTGTGCTGCAAATGGCTCCAAAGGTCCTTTGTAGGTACTGCCGCCTAAAAGATTGGAAAAGGAATAAAAGATTGGAAAAGGAATAACATTTTAGCTCCATTGGTTAGAGCCTGGTGCTAATAATGCCAGTGTTGCAAGCTTAAACCCCATGTGGGCCGTTCACTTAAGAGTTGACTCCATGGTCCTTGTGGGTGCCTTCCAACTCAAGACTATTCTGTGATTTCAGTTTTCTCAGCCAATGCCACCTACTTTTATTATTCCACATCAGATCATGTATTTCCTTCATGCTGTGGACAGCTGTTTGAGGACCAACAATGCAGCAGGAGCTGAAGATTTGCAATGAGTCTGTGTATTCTAATTAAATTGCAGGCATTTTTGCTCCATCTGTCTAGTTTCTGTAGCTCCAGACGAGTCTGTTCGTAAATGTGTGACGTGTCCTTACTTTGGAGATTGCTGTACCTCTGCCACCCGTTCTAGGAGACGTAGTCCAAGATACTCCAACTCACACAGGAATTTCAAGAGACTTTTTGGATCTAGATATTGCCAAATCTGTTGATTGCAATCTAGGACTGTATAAGCCTTGCTCTGATTGGTGGATCAGTACTTAGAATAATCATGGAATTGTAGAATGGTTTGGGTTGGAAAGGACCTAAAAGAACCCAGGCCTGCTGCTATGGGCAGGGACACCTCCCTGCCAGGTTACTCAAGGGCCTGTCCAACCCGGCTTTGAACACTGCCAGGGATGGGGCATCCCCAATCTCCCTGGGCAACCTATTCCAGTGCCTCACCATGCTCCCAGTAAATTACTTGCTAACATATAGCCTAAATTTCCCCTCTCTCAGTTTGTACCCACTCCTCCTTGTCCTATCACCACAGTTCCTGACGCAGCCAGGCAGAAAGGCCCGGAGGCACCGTTTGGAAGAGTTCTCGTCTGCTCTTGGCCTCGGGGGCTGGGGCTGGGGCTGGCGGTGCTTTGCCGAGGTGCAGGCACTGCTTCTTAATTATCACAGAACCTCCCTGCAGGCACCAGACTCCTGGCCTCATACGAGTAACGATTAGTGGCCTTTTCTCCTTTTTGCCACTGCTTTCTCCCTGGAGTTTGGCTACCCCTCAGACCCTGCATCCACAGACTGGGGATGAAAACAGCGCCGCGGTATCTGTGCCCTTCTCGCCCTACGAGCCGCTCTGGGGCCAGGGTGACAAGGCACCCGTGAGCTTAGGGCGAGGCCGTGAGAGGAGGGAAGCAGGCACGTTTCTGTGTCTTCTCGCACCGGCACAGTGGGAGCCCTGGGGAGTTCCAGGAGGGACGGGGACGGAGCCGGGGCCGCCGCTCCCCGCCGGGGCTGGCGGTGGGAGGCTCGCGAGATCCCGCCAGCCCTGCGGCCGTTCTCGCGAGGTTTCCGGCCGGCTGCGGGCGCGGCGGCTGCATGCGCTCGGAGCGGGAGGCAGGGCTGGGGCCGGGCCGGGGCGGCGGCCGCGACAGGCGGTCCATGGACACCCCGCTGCAGCAGGAGTCGCCGCGCCGCGACACGGACGCTCCGCCGAACCCGCCGCCGCCGCCCTCCCCGCC
>VXAZ01003150.1:706641-739279 GCA_013399875.1 Gymnorhina tibicen
AGGTGACCCTGCCTTGGCAGGGGGGTTGGACCAGAGGTCCCTTCCAACCCTGACAATTCTGAGAGTCTTTGAGTACTGTGAAATTTCATTTATTCCCTTTTTTTTAAATTGGAAAACTGAAGCATTGAAAATCACTGTAACGCAGAGCTCAGTATAGTTAAATTCAGATATTAAAGTATTCAGAAAATAAAACAGATTGCCTGAAGCTTGATGGCCATTTTACTGCGTTGTGTGTTGGCATCATTCAGCCAGGGTTTCTACACAGTTTCCTGGCCTTTTTTATTGGGCAGTTTAGCTGAGTGTGGTGGATTGACTCTGGGTGGCTGCCAGACCCCCAGCCAGATGCTCCTGCACTCTTCCCTCAGCAAGACCCAGGAAGAAGGTATGATGGAACAAACAAAGTGTCACACACAGATGAGGGAGGACCTCATTGAAGCTTCCTACAGCTTCCTCACAAAGGGAAATGGAGGGGCAGGCACTGATCTCTCTGGTGGCCAGTGACAGGACCTGAAGGAATGGCACAAAGCTGTGTCTGAGGAGGTTTAGGTTGCATATTAGAAAAAGGTTCTTCACCGAGAGGGTGGCTGGGCACTGGAACAGGCTCCCCAGGAAAATGGGGGTCAGCACTAAGCCTGACAGAGTTCAAGAAGCATTTGGACAATGCTGTGATTCTTGGGCCAGGGCCAGGAGCTGGACTTCAGTGGTCCTTGTGGGTCCCTTCTAACTTGGGATACAGTATGGTTCTAACACAAAAAGAATCAATTTACTTACTTGCTAATTTTAAAAAAATTAGAGAAGACTGGTGAGAATAAAAGATTGCAACTAAAACGCCTTCCCACCTCCCTTCTTCCTTCCCAGGCTCAACCTTGTCTGCCTGCAAGCAGTGCAGAAGGATGAGGAATGGACTCTGCAGACAGGACAACAGCTCCTCTCTGCTGCTTCTTCTTCCTCACACTCTTTCCCTCCTCCAGCGTGGGGGACCTGACATAGGATCCAACGGGATACAGTCCTTCATGAAGGACTGCAGGACTGTCCCTCCCACGTGCTGCAGTTGTTCATGACCTGCTGCAGCATGAGTCTCCTTCATGGGCTGCAGGCCTTCAGATAAACCTGATCCAGCGTGGGCTCCTCTGCGGGGGCTGCAGGGCCCTTCAGGGCATCTCCACTCGCTGTGGCATGGGGTTCCCCATGGGGTGCAGGTGGATGTCTGCTCCACCATGGTCCTTCATGGCATGTGCGGGAACAGCATGGCTCACCGTGATCTCCTTCAAGGGACTGTCTGCTTTGGCACTTGGAGCACCTCCTCCCCTCCTTCTCCTTTCATTGTTGTCTGCAGTGCTGTCTCACACCTTTTCCCCCCCTTACTCCTGTCTCACCCACTGCTGTGCAGCCTTTCTTGTCCACTGTTAAATACCTTTCCCAGAGTCACCACCATCTTGGCTTGAGGGGCTCAGCTGTGCCCTGGGGTGGATCCTTTGGAGCTGGCTGCACTCAGCACTGGGCAGCCCCAGCATCCTCCCAGAGGCTGCCCTGAAACCCCTGCTAGGAGCAACTGGACACAGAGACCTATTACACTAAAATACTGCAGTAACAAGATTTAAAAGCTAGTTTAAATAATTTTTTTAAGAGATACTTAAAAATTTTTATGTAATCAATATCTATTTTTTAGGTTGTTAATGATTAAATTGCAATGGTTCTCAGGCTCTTCATCAGAATATGTCAGTTATCCTACAGTTTTGAAATGCTTGCAGAAACTGAGTTAGGGAATTTGTGCTGTCTGTTTCTACAGTATTTAGATCAAATATAAATCTCCATTTCTTTTTGTATATGCAGGTGGTTATTCGAAGGCTTCCTCCTTGTCTAACCAAGGAGCAACTGGAGGAACAGCTGCATCCTCTACCTGCCCATGATTATTTTGAGTTTTGCACTGCTGATCCCAGGTGAGGATGAGCTGTTTCTGTAGGTTTTCAGGTGCTTAAAACCTAACCAAGGTGTTTAGGACATTCCAATTCACATGTTCTTCCCCTTTTTATTATTTTTGTTGGGTTACTGTTATGGCCCACCTCAGAAGGTGGCAGTAACCCAGTTTCTTGTTACTAGATCCCTTGGGGCAGGTTAGTGTGAAACGACACTGACTGATCAGTATTTGTAAATAAACAATGTAGGGTTTATTACAGAACAATTTGGTTGCAAAGGAAAACAGGTATGGAACCGTTTTGGTGGCTATTGTCTATAGTAATACAACATGAAAGCATTGCAGTATGAAAGTGCAACAGCATCACACAAGGACACACACAAGGGGAAAGAAAGAAAGAGGAAGAAAGGACAAGAGTGTGAAGCACAAAAAAAAGAAAAACAAAGTACAAGAGTGTGAGGATCTCACCACCCATAGCCTCTGCAACAAGACTTGGTTTCTGTGCAGTCTGGGATCCAGATCCGACGGGGGGAAGTCCTGAAGAAGTGGTGGGGAGAAGTCGGCAGAACACACCATCTACTGGGTCTGTATTCATTCAGGTTCAGGTGAATATAAACTAGGTATCTCCTCCGGGGTGGGGAGCTTGATGTAATAATGTGGATCAGGGGACACTTTCTAAGACATCACAGCTGCCCATCCCACCAGCACAGTTGAGTCAGTTATGCCCCGGTATGTCCCATCAGCAGAGATGAACATGCTCAGGTCACACGAGAATGTCCCGGTACTTCCCCGGGGGGAGGAGGGGGACCCCCACAACCCAGTGGTTTGTGCAAGGAAGCACAACTTAGCATGACAAGGGGCACAAACCGTCTCCACAGGATCCAGCTCCTGTCTCACTCACAGCCCATCATTCACCCTGTGCCTTATCAGATCAGAAGTTTAGCCATTACACAGCTAAAAGTTCACCTCCTCAACCTTAACGAAGCACCCTGGCATCTCCACAAATGAGGAATGTTCTGAGTCATTATTCCTTGACAGTTCAGTCTCCTACAGTTAAAATATTTCTGTAAAGCTGGCTGCATATGCAGAGGCAATGGCATTCTTGCCCTTTTCCTTTACACCAGAGATTTTTAAGTGGAAATTTTTTTTTATATCAGTAGGGTGTAATTTAGCTTGAAACCCTGATGTTTCTTTTAACCTTCGTTGGTAAACTTTAACAGCCTGTTTTATTGGCTGTGAGCAAGATTCAGTCTGGGACAAACAGTCACAATGTTTTCATGAGTTCCATTCGAGCTTAGTTTCTTTGTTTACCTGCATGGTTTTTTATGTACTTCATACAATTTTTCAAATAATCTAGTTTTATTAATTTTTGTCTCATGCAAAAATAAAAAAGAAGTATTGGTTGATTTAAAATAAATTAGAATTGCTGATATAGTTATATAATTTACTCACTATCACAATGGTAAAATGCAATTCCCTTTTGAGTAAATCAGTTTCCAGAAGAGAAACAAAACACTATGTATGCTCAATCTTCATGTGTTCTGAAAAACTGAAGTACAAGATCCATCTTGTCATATCTTAGTGTGTAATGAATCACCCCTCCACTGGCTCAAGATTCTTTGCACTGACTACAGAGGGATCCTGGATCTTTATTGCTGACCAAGTTTTGAAGTTAGGGATTCTCTCAGAGTCAGTTTCGCATTCAGAAAGAAATAAATGTTTATTTAGAGAAATTATGACAGTTTCTGACCTAGGTAGTTGCACATAAGTGCATCAACAAAATAGTAGGTGCTTCAGCCTTTCTGTTAAAACCACAAAGGGTGTGAAGTGAGGAAAGAGGAGTACTTAGTCTGATTGCAAGTCTTTGTAGTACCTTACACTGGTCTTCTGAACTTTGTCATCTCTATTTCCAAATGGGCCTCTTTAAGGCTTCTGTCCCAGCTGTTCATTTGATAAGGGAAAAATACCAAAGGCAAACCAAAAATTCTCTGAAGAAGAGTGTCAGTTGTGTGTTTAGATGTACAAATGCCAATTAACAGTTTAAAAAATAGCAATTTTAATTTTCCAGAAAAGTTTGCGTAAGAATTAAGGGAGTCAGCCTCCAGAAAAGAGAAGGCACTGACAATAGCTGTGCATATAAAGTTCTCATTTTCTCTCTTATGTGATGAAATTTGGATTACCCAAAAATCTTGCTGTTCACTTGTTCAATTGCATCTGTGGCAGGTTACCAATGAAAGACACTGTGTTTTTTCTCACACTGTTATTTGTCATGTTATTCTCTTCGGCCTTCACAAATCTAAATTCACTAAAAAGAAAATAATTTTCATTTAAGTTTGAATTTTTCAGCATGAAGTGTTTTGTACTCGCTCCTTTTCTTCTTCATGTTGCTTTTTAAAAAATGTGTTTTCAGACAAAAGATGTATTTTTTCAGAATGAGTTTATCTTTACCAGGTTTGTATGGCTACAGCTTCTTTCAGCAAACTACGCATCTGAAATGGGCATTTCACTGCCATTCTGCAGTGTTAGCTTGGCTGATTATTTGACTGGCTCAGGATCACCTTGCCTCTTTTGTCCCCCTTCTTCAAGTGCTTACACATACCCATGTGTATCTTTTTATGAGTCATCTCTTTACATGGGCACCCACTCAGGAATATACAATAAATTTTCAGAAAGTAAAAGTTTAATCAAGGTTAATCTCAGTCTTTTACCCAGCAGCGAACACATTTTGAGTATAAAGCATTGTATTGCCATAATCTGTCACATTATGTACAATTCACAAGATTTCAGCAAACTCTGTGCATGTATGTGCGTTCATGTCATTTACAATGTCCTGTTATAGGTAAGCTATAAAACTTTTTTAAATTTCATGTGATCAATGTAATTTTCAGTTTTTCAGTTACATCCATTTCAGTAAAATCATTTCAGAAAGTGACTTGTTTCGTTCATTTCTCAGATTCACCTGATTCACTGCATTACTTTTACTTTCTCTTGCGTATTGACATCAAAATACAAACAAAATGCTGTTTATAGATGATAATAAACTCTGCCTTCCTGACAGACTGTCTTGTACTCAGACTTCAAATATTAACTCTTTTTTCCAGATATTCTTTTCTTTTTGTCTGCTTGTAAAGGTTTCTGAGCCTGTTCTAAAGATTTGACGAATGATGAGTCAAGAGACTGAGCTCTGGCCCTGCAGGGTTTGGGTCATCTCTCTGGACTGGCACTGAGTGCTGAGTGCCAGGAATCGTTGATAGTGTTGTGAGGTTATAAAAGGAAAGAAATCTGAATACAAGCTTTGCTTACATGAAAACTGTTCAAATAGGCAGTGCCATGCCATGTATTACAAGAGTGATAAAGCTCTTGCAAAGAGCACTCCTCCTTTTCCCTCCATATCTTCCTCACAACATTGTGCTCAGGATTATTGTAGGTAAACAGCATTAACACTGTAGGATGTAGGTGTGCACCCAGGAACTGCAGCACTGAAGGGGCAGCGCCTTTAGTGCTTCGGAGGAACCACCATTGCTGTGTTCTGGGTGAAATAATTGACAGGTTTGATTGACACAACCCTAGTGTTTCTGCTTTCTCTGCCAGGCAAACTGCTCATTTCTAGCTGGAAAAAGGAAAAGACTAAGTTTATCTAAACTTGGATAAAGGAAAGACTAAGTTTATCTAAAATTGTGCCAGTTCCACCCATTATGTGAATGACATCAGAAGATGACAAGGATGAAGGCCAGGGGATTTTAGCTTGACATGACAATGTCGATGATGAGTTATCTCATCAATTATTGTATGAATGAGTGGAGGAGTTATTTGACTCTCCAAAATTTAGCTGTAGAGCTCTATATTCATGTAAATATATATTTTATAAATACCCACCATGATTCATAAGTTGATAAGTATTTTACTAAGATGGGATTGCTGTTTTTGTAGTATAAATGTTGCTGTTTAGACTGTAAATATTTAAAATTGCATTTCTATATATCAGTGTTTTTACGCAATTGTGTTAAAAGATACTTTGTAGAAGAAGTAAACATTTAGAATGTGTTTGTTACTAAGTTGCTAGAAAAATAAGGACTTTAAGAGATGATAGACTAAGTGTTGTAGAAATAAATGTACCCTGGAAGATTGAATACCCTTCAATGCAGAGCAGAAAAAGAAGAAACTCTGTTGGAATGAATAAATGTGTACACAGACTCATCTAGGTTATTTCCATAGAGATTGTTCCAAGTGCCAACATGTGCAGTGCATCTGTCCAAAACATTATACGTATGGAAAGCAGCATTATAGACAGCAAACATATGGCAGAATGGAAACAGCTCTCTGATAATAAAACTGAATTTCAGATCCTGAATGAAATCTATGGTGGTAGATACTTGAAAAAAGGAGGAGACACAGAGTTCAGTGGCCTTTCTGTAGGACTCAGCTGGAAGACAAAATCCTGAAGAGTAAAGAGTATTTTATCCAATAACTGCTAAATACAAAGTACAAAAGTAAAGCAAGGGTGTTTCTTCCTAGGAGAGGTTGTTAGTCTCAGAGTGCCTGTAGCCCTGTGAAGCCCTGTGCATTCTTTGCTGCATGGCCATGCTATTGAGTTCTGAATGGATAGATAAAGGCATAATCCAGGGTGGGGAGCAGCTGCTGGAAGTCAGTGGTCTGAAACATAGAGTAAAAGAATATATAAGCAGGCCAGTGCTAAGTATTTCAAATTTGCCAGGTTTAGTTAGGATCCCACTTAGAATGTTAATTTTACTCACTTTTTTAGGCACACTGCACACTTGACTGGGTAAGAAGCCTAAGACAAGGGTTTGAAACACTCAGTGGTGTGGGTTTTGTACACTAAGCACTCTGATAGCTAACTCACATGCATATGAGAACCAACTCTTATTTGTAGAAGTGGCTCCATCCGAGAAGGAACTTGTAACTGCTAAGCGTTGTCACAGCTCTGTTTCTTTAATCTTCTGCCCTGATACATAGCAACAGTTACGGACGGACAGTTCTGTGTTACTGTGCTGTGGTGCACATCAATATCCTGCTGTGCTCAACCATGCTTATATATTGTGTGTTTCTGCTGATGCGTGTGAAGTTCTTGTAGATGTTAATAACATGTAGCAACAACATTAGATCCTTTACTTGCAAGGTAAATTCTAAATCTGTTTTCCGGAGTCCTGTTTATACATTTCAGACTCGTTTTTTTCTTACTAATAAGTGCTTAATAACTTTATCCAATGTTCCTCAGTTTTGAAAGGTGTTCACTCTGATTAAGCTGAAAAAGCTAGAAAAGCATCATGTTGTGTACCAGGAAAAGATTATGTTGCCAAAGCAGGTGAGAGAGGTGGCATTGGTATACCAGGTAAAGGAAACAAGGAAGGAACAAGTCTGTATTTTCAGTTCTGTTTCACAATGTGTCCAGCCATAAGGTTCTAAGTTCCTACAGGAAAAAAATAATCCAACTCCAGGATGAAGCTGCTTGCTGTGCACTGAGGCAGAGAAGTTCCACAGTAATGTAGGAGTGGACCCGTGTCCAAGTAACAGTCTTTAACCTACAGAAAGTCTTAGTATTTTACAAAAATTGAAGATGGAAAGAACACTGAAGTTGTTATTTAGGCTAGGAACTAAAAGTCAGTTCCTCAATCTCAGATAATAATAACTGGGATGAAAATAATGCTCCCTCAAGATTCCTGGTTTTGTCTGATGAATATTCAGCACTTCAAGTGTACAATCATATCAGTCTAATGTCAGGCCTCATTCAATTGAAACCTCAAAGCACATGAAATATAAGAATAGTGCTGTTGATATGATGGAGAAGGAAGTTTCCTTCTTCCTGGGAGCCCCAGTTATCCGAGACTTTTTTACTGTTGTAGCCATTAGACAGCACAGAGACATTGCTTCCAGAACAGCTATAGATTGCTGCAATAAAATTCCCTCCTTTACTTACACATTTTAAAATACATCTTTTAACTCTGTGTAATTATAGAAAGTGTTAAATTTTATCTTCTTTGAAATGGATGAGAAAAAATCTGGCTTTTTATATCTGCTTTGCATCTTGGTGGTAACTCCACAGCCACTCTGTAGCATCTTTCAGCCCTAGCCATGCCCTAAGCAGGCATTTTTGCAGTTACCCACTTACAGTCCATGCAATGCTGTTCCTATCCTAGAATGTCAAAATATGCTGGGTATATATGGATAGAATGGCTCTTCCTCTCTTCCTTGGAAATAGAGTTTGTCCTCTTCAAGCTGTAAGAACACTCCATAACTGGTATTTGCAAAGCATCTAAATGAAAAAAGCCCTCTAGGTTGTTTTGGTTTTTTAACGTTTCTTCTGGCTACAGGATCAAACATAAATTTGGTGGGTGTATAAAAACATTGGTTATTGACAGCACTGCTCTTTATGGTCTCCTCCTAACATGGAAAGTGGAATCCATATGGATGGGTATTTTTAAAAGAAAAAATTACTTGGGAGCAGTGTTGTTTTGAGCTGCCATGTGCATGGATCCTGTGATCCAATCCATACTTTTGCTCTTTCTCACTCATTGTGAAATTTGATTTTGAAAGAGCTGTGAGATTGAAATACAATTGGAGCTGTGTGTGTTTATTGTCTGCTGGTGCCCGTGGTGAGTTGGTCTGAAGGCAGGCCATAGGTGACAATGGAATTATGAACGTAGGTGTTTTAAAGATACAGGCTTGTGTTAAGATTTGTTCAAAAACCTGATGCAACATATAGTCATCATTAAGTCAGTTTAAGACAAACTGTTTTATATCAGAGTTGCAGGAGTTTAAAGCACGTACGTGCCATGGCTCACAATAACTTAGCTGACAGGTTCCAATTCATAAAATTACCTCCGTTGCATTGAGTTTGTGGTGTGCCAGCCCTGAGGTTTTTATCAGGCACATTAACCATTTACCCATCTATGCCAATAAATTCTTGAAGAATCAGAATTATTTTAATTACCTGTTTCTTTTGCTAGAAATGCTTTGGATTTTCACAGCAACTGTTGGTCACAGCTAGACACTGCATGTACATTGATAACACATGGATGTCAGATGGAGTTCATTTATTTGTGTATAATTCAGTGGATTATATTGCCAACTATTAGGTTATTTATTCTTTCTTAAAGGTGGAAATCTCTTTAAATACGGTGACAGCCTGGAAACTGCCCCTTCACTGCAATCTTTTACTTAACTTTTTCTGTTACAGTAACAGAAGACTTTTCCTAGCATGCTCAAGAAGTTCCCCAAAAGCACTCCTGTTATTCATACCTCTTAAATTGTGAAATATTAAAGCTTTGATCCTGCACAATTGGAAATGTATGCTCTGCAATTTAGGGGGACAAAATAAACTGGAAATATATGTGTCAGTTCAGAGTAAATTTCACGGTTGCATACAGAACTCGGATGTTCTGTAACTTTTTGTCATATATATAATTAGATATGTAAATGTGAAGACTCCTTAAGGTAGCAGTTTCTCAAAGAAGATGAGAATTATGATGTGATCCTTCTGGTTTTGTGTTTTCCCTCGCCCTGAAAAGAGTAATAAGTAACAGAAAATAAAATTGTTTCTTGTTGCAGCCTTTATCCTCATCTCTACTCAAGAGCATACATTAACTTTAGAAATCCTGAAGACATCCTTCTTTTTAGAGATCGCTTTGATGGCTATGTCTTCATTGATAATAAAGGTTGGACTATTTGTAAGATATTAAATGTGTATATATACATATACCATTTTAGAGCATCAACTTGCTTCCTTTTTGCTAGTTATGCCATTATTTCCTCACTATGCAGTTAATTACATTAAAATATATTAACATTCAGCACTTAAAAGATAATAAAGTGCAAAAAATACTTGTCCATGCAGTCTTGCTTGTCTGTGTGGTGTGCATGCTTTTTGTGCATTCTTGTACTTTAGGCAATGCACTATCAAGATCATACTAAGAAAATTACCTTGTGCAAGCTTCACAATTCATTACAACAGTAACTGAACACATTGTGAGCGTGAATTTTTACATCTCCAGTGTGTTTCTGAGATAAAGTTACGCCACTTACTCCTGTTTGGAAAAAGCAACAGGAAACCTTCAACATTTTGGTTACCCACTTTTAAGACATATAGAGATTGAACTTTTAGGGCCTTTGCAGACATCTTGAGTTGAGTTCCAAGAACAAGAATGGCAAAATTGATTGCCATTTTTAAAATGTTCATTCTGCAAAAGTTTGACCAACAGTAAAGAAAATGTCTGTAATGTAGGTATGGGTAAATCCAGGTCTCCTGCAGGAGTATGAAACTGCCATCAATAAGAAGTGGTTTAGCAGAACTTTAGCTGTTCCTTGCCTCATTCAGGCATACCTTCTGTAAAAAATTGCATAGGTTATATAAAATAGACACAGATTTGTGGGTCTCTTGTATAGACATTTTCTGTTCTGTACACTCAGTGTTGCAGAGGTCCTGTGAAAAGTAGTCCTGCCCACTCTTACTAGAAACTGATCTCTGAAGAAGCTGTCTGTCAAACTAATGAATTCCTCTTCAGCATTTCCTTCCTGAGATGTTTTATTTGCTTCTAATATCCCTCAGATTTGGATGGTTTTTGTAGAATGAAGAAGAACACATTCCTAGCAGTCTGGATTTCCCAGATTTCAGATTCTGGGTGTTTTTGAGAAAAACTAAAAAGAAGTTATTTTTATGATTCTGCTAAGACTTTACTTTGCCTAAATTTGCCACATTCTTCAATATTATGCTGGACTGAAGCCGGAATACTCTGCAAAACTGAGCTTGGACACAGTTGGCCAGTTTGGCATGATTGCTTGTGCAAATAAAGAGCGCAAGGTTTGATCAGTAGTGCCCTCTGGTGAGGTGTGTGGCAGCATTACATTATGAGGACAAAACTGAAACAAGGATTAGCAGGTTCATTGAGGTTAACAAATATTCTAGCAGACTGAAGACAAGTTTTCAGTGGACTTGAGCAAAGTGTAATCTTGAATGTGCTGCAAGTGGAAACCAAGTGAAATTCAAAACCCACACACAGTTCTGGTTCCAGTCCAAAGAAGAAGCCAGTGTTTAAGGCACAATTCAAAGCAAAGAATCCCTGCCAGTAAACATAGAAGTTGCATAGTCCATCATAAACAGAGACGTTTCACACAATTCTACATGCTGAGTTTTACAGTTGTGGTTCTGAAAGGAGATGCTTTGTTTTTTATTGCATATTACCCAGCATTTATTTATTTTTTAAGCTTTTCGGCCCCAAAGCTTTAGAAAAGCAACTCAACAGTTTCAGATTGATTTCCTGGTAGTACTTAATCACTTGTCAGACTGAGATTTTGTGATAGATCTTTCTAATCAATGTCTGTGAATAATTAAAAGGGAACTATAAATGATAATGCAAGAATTTTATTGTGCAATAGTAGTCATCCTCATTTTCACTGTCTTGTCAGCATGTCCAAATAAAATACAAATTTTTTTTTAAATTTAAGATACCTCTACATGTAACTTTTCATTAGAAGCTTAGGATTGAATTGTAGAAACAATTACTTTTGTTTTCGCATAGGACTGCCCAACATGTGTTCAAGAGTTTTGAAAATCTTACTTGAAGATAGGGAATGTTTCTCCCCCTCAAAAAATTAAGGATTGATTTCTTTTAAGGTTTGGAATATCCTGCAGTTGTTGAATTTGCTCCATTCCAGAAGATTTCAAAAAAGAAGCTGAAGAAGAAAGATGCCAAAGCCGGGAGCATTGAAGATGGTAAATGTCTTTTCTTGACATCACAGTGGAAAATTTCTGTTATGCATTGCAAAATGTTAACATAATTCAAAAATTTTTCTTCACAGATCCAGAATATAGGAAATTTTTAGAGAGTTATTGTGCTGATGAAGAGAAGATCTGTGCAAATCCTGAGATTCTTTTGGGAGAGATTGAGGCCAAAACAAGGGAACTCATTGGTCTGTTTTCTTGATTTTTCTTATTATTGAGAATATTCAATATCTTACTTTTTTATCTTTATGATATTACCTGCAAGAGCTGACCTGTTCAGTCTAACAGATTTATATTACCACAGTTAAATATGTTATCCAGCCAAGCAGTAGCACTAAACCTCTTAAGACTTTATGCATGGAAACACTTGGCTTCGCTTGAACTTTTGCATGCACACACACTGGCTTCAGAAACAGGTCCTTAATAATTCTGAATACTTACAGATGTATTAGTAGATGGAAGATTTATTTTTAAAATACAAAATAGCTGAATACTTAACAATTGATCCCTGATATTAGCTGCTTTTATTAAGAAACATGAAATGATCTCTCTCTGTTCTCACGGTCAAGATTCTGGAAAAGCTCTGAAAGTAAGGCAACACCTTGTTTTCTGTATGCATGCAGCATGACTTCCACAGTCCTGGGGGGAATTTTAAGTAAGGTCAGCACTGAAATCTTCAGTGCTGCTATGCAGTTTTCAGGATGACATGGAATTTTGATGTATCTTCAAGTGATAACATGCAGAACACCTAGTCTTTCCCTAGGTGTGACAATTGAGTAGGAAAAAAAATTGACCTTTGCTCTTATTTCTTTACAGTGAAAAAGTGGCCACCTCTTTTGATTAGAATCATAGAATCATTTAGGTTGGAAACTTGCTGTTTAAGAACATCAAGTACAACCATTAACCCAGCAGTGCCAAGTCCACCACTAAACCATGCCCCCAGATGCCACAACTGCACATCTTTTAAATACCTCCAGGGACAGTGACTCCACCGTTTCCCTGGGCAGCCTGCTCCAGTGCTTGACAGTGTTTTGTGAAGACATTTTTCCTAGTTTCCAATATAAACCTGCTCAGTTGCATCTTGCACATTCCCCCTTTCCTGTCACTTGTTACTGCTGTTTGGGAGTTGACTGGAGAGATTTTGAACTGTAACAATTTAGAGGAAATGGATATGGACATTTAGATAACTCTTATCAATGAAACTTTTTTGTTGCTGTATTAGATGGGGAAGTCACCCAATAATTTTTATTTACTCCAGATCTTCCATGGTATTTGACAGCACAGTAAAGGCAGTAAAAAAATTTTAATAAGTTTGCAATTTACAAAAAGTTTACAGTTTCAAGAAGATTTATTAGTTTAAAAATATTCTATCAGTGAAGATGATTAATCTTGAGAATTGTAGATTTCTGGGTAACAATATTGACTGAAGGCAGCTTTACATTAAGACTTTTAGTGTTTTGTTTCTGTTAAATCAGAGGAAATCAAACTAGTTGCTTTATTTTTCCTGCCATTCACAGCTGTGGCCATTGCTATCAATACAAAAACAAAGATTTCTTCAGCAGGTAGCATGTTTATAGCAAAATTATGTAAGGACACACATTATGCTGTGTGTCCAGTTTGAAAGGTGTTACTCCTACTGATGTCAATGAAGGATGTGCCCAAGACTTTGCTGGCAGAATTGAGCCTCACATGCTCAGCATTTCTCCATGTAAATTTACTGCAAACCAACATGTTTTATGCATCATGCCAGATGCACTGGCTGATCAGTCTCTGTGTGACAGATATAAAAGAGATGTTCTCGGTAGAAAGATGAAGATAAGCTCTTTTTCCTGGTTTCTTTGTAGAGAGCAAGATAAAATGTAAAGTTTTGCTGACACAGCTCTTCATTTAGTAATTTATTTTCTTTTAAAGTCTCTTAAACATTTTAAGAAAATGCTCTTAGATTTGTATTTGCAGTAGGGCCCATAAATAAGATGGGTAAGATTCAAGTTTGATAAACATTGTATTTTTCCCTCCTCTTTTGATAGTACTTGTCACACTGCTTCTCTCCCTTGAACTTCAAGTTATAATTTCTCATTGAACTTCTTGCTCTACAGCCTTAGTCATGGCTAGGGTTAAGTTCTGGACTCTGAATGCAGCTTATCCTTTCCCCAGACCTTGCAGTTAAATTTGTGATCTCTTTCAGCGTGTAAAGATGCCCAGAGGCAGCCACTGCTCAGACAGGGTAACTTAGGGAGGAGGAGAGAGAAGCAAAATTCAGATGTGAGGGACTGGAAGGGAGGGCTCTGGGGACCTAAAACTTGTCAAAAATTATGGGCAGGTGAGGAGGATGGGGAAGCATGGAAAATCTAGGGATAGAGGGAGGAAAATAGCAAATCAACAATCTTGATTGGTTGTTGATTCCTACCACTGATATTTGCTAAAGATAAACAGTGAATCCTATCAGCCTTCCCATTCATAACGGTGTAAAAAAGTTTTGTTATTAATGAATGGGTTGCCCCCAGCATAATCCGACTTTCAATGCAAAAAGATTTAAATGTTTTTGGGGTATGAATTGTGTCTAGCTTTTGGCTATGTCATTTCAAAATCGTTGAAAACTTTAAAAATTTCTTCATTTTTTTCCTTTTTTTTCTTTCAAATCTTGTCGTGCATTTCAATAGGGAATGTTGTTCTGTGGTTTGAGGGAGAATCCTATACATAACTGTAGAGCAATTTCAAGTAGTAAACATTTTCTATTCTGGGGCATCTAAAACGGACAAAATTTGTTGTAACTACTCACAGCTGAACGTACAAGCTGAATTCAAGTCTGAATTCAGTACTGACAGTCATGAATAAAGAATTTGATGAAGAACATGATAAAGAATTCAGTGATGTTCTCTAAGTTTTTGTAGAGTTTGGGGATGGTTCAGGCAAGTGACTTGATTTCAGAGTGTGGAGACAGCTCTGTAATAAAAGAATGGCTGCGTGATCCAGTAGATGAGACCTTTTATTAGCAATTTGGGAAGCCAGAGTTTTATTGAATCTGCTGTGAATTTGCTATGTAACCTGGGACAAACTGCTTATCTCCTATTCCTCCTGTTTTCCCATGGAAAGGTGAATACTAAATGTCAGGTAAATGGAAATGTTATATGAGACTGAAAAAGTTTCCTTCATGATGTACTTTGAAAATTGGGATTGAAAAGTACTATGTGAGACTGCAGTAATGTGAGCTGTATATGAACAACAGTATAGCTAGATTTTGATGTACAAAAGTAAAAAGTAGGAATAGATTCTGAACACATTTCTTTCTTTTTTGGTGAAATAACCATTCAGTAAGCAAGAGAGAAAAAACATTCTCTTGAACTGAAAGGATATGATCTTTAAACATCAAATAATCATGCAACATATTTCTGTTGCTTCTAATGCTAACAGCAAAAAAGCAACAAAGTGTTTCTAAAGCAGAATGATGGGAATGCCTTCAAAAATACATGAAACAAATAGGTTTATCAATGATTTAGCTCCCTTTCAGATAAAGCTAGAAAAAGGGGGTTAATACTAAAGTAAAGAAATGAGTACATTTTAGGAGTTGAACACTATATCACAAATTTTTTGTGTTTTAGCTAGAAGAACAACACCCCTTTTGGAATATATTAAAAATAGAAAATTAGAAAAGCAGGTACGTTCAGACTTTTGCCTGAAGTTCCACATTTATGTTTCATGTGGTTTTCCGTTGGACAGTTTACAATTAATCATTATTGAACTCTTCAGAGAATACGAGAAGAGAAAAGAGAAGAACGAAGGCGGAGAGAATTGGAGAAGAAACGTTTGCGGGAGGAAGAGAAAAGGAAGCGCAGAGAAGAAGAAAGACGTAAAAGAAAAGAAGTGGAGAAGCAAAAGAAAATTTCTGAAAAAGAAATAAGGATCAAGGTAACTGAGATCAATGAGTAAAATTATTCTTCTTTTGAAGTTACCAAGAAGTTCTCTGGTATCTCAGTGTTTATTTAGTGTGCAACAGCACAGTGTGGAGATACCAAACCAGTTTTGACTGGAAGGGAAAGTAATGTAGGGCTTTGACTAAGTGTTGTTTGAAAGTGTGACTTACCTTACCTACCATGATGTGCTGGTGCAATTACAGCAGGTAACTCGGATATCTTTATACAGCTCTGCTGCATTCTATGCCAACATCTGTGCCAGCCTGTTGGAAGATTATTGTGGGTTTGATCTCTATATGGGCCATTCACTTAAGAGATGGACTTGATGATCCTTGTGGGTCTCTTCTAACTCAGAATATTCTGTGATTCTGTGTTTCTGTGAAACATGGCTTTAACACTTTCTGTCATGCAAATCTTCATTTGGCCATGTGTGCAGAGACACATGTTTATGTTTATGCTCAGAACTGATGTATTTTAACTGTATGCTTTAGCCAAGTTACAGCAAAATCTTGCTAATTTTAGCTGGCACTGCCTTTCAACAATCTGAATGGATTTTAATGACATCGCTTAGGAGGGTGCTGTGTAAGTCAGACCATATAAAACCATCTTATTTGTATAAAATGACATAGCTAAAATTATTCATCTGAACTAAATTTTATGTTATTGGAAAGGCTTTATAGGCTGTTTTGAAGAGGAAATTTGGTATAAGGATCTGTAGCATGAAGCAATAACACGCAGACACTTGACTCAGATCTAGTGGTGGTGAGAAGCCACAGAACTGTGGACATCTTCCCTCGTTTCTTCTTGGGAAAGAGTTTTCTTCACCTAAAAGTATAAAAATAGTAGATTCTGAAGCTGAATTACATGTTTTCCATATCTGGGCATAAAAAAAAAAATACCCTAGAAGTTCAGAAGAAAAGGGACTTAATCCTTAAAATGTATCACCCAAAATTGTTTGTCCAAAATGCCCCAGTATTTATGACATATCTGTGGTGATATGACCTTGAAAGGTATTTCTCTCTCTGAAAGAAAAGGAAAATATTACCTGAGAGAAATATTATAGAAGTTTTCAATACTGGATAAGAAAAACCTGTGCTCATTTCAGAAATGAAATGGTGCAATGAAAAGACTGAGATGTTCTGCCTAGAGTTGTTAGGTTAGAGTAATAATTTGAGACAGTTGGTCCTTCTGTAAAGATTATTCCTGTAATACTATACACTGCTCAAACCCTGTGTGGGCTGCTATGAAAGGAAGAGACTTCTTGAAAATCCTAATCTTCAAGGTGAAAACAGAATGACTTCTTTTCTGCTAATATCATAAGTTTTTCCTCAGTCTGTATTTGTGTCAGGATGTTCTAAGCACCTACTTCTACATGCGTGTCTATCCCAAATAATTTATCTGACACACATTTTATATGTAGTATTTCAAGGAGTGAAATATTAATCCTGCTCTCTTTGTAGTATTGTAGAGGTTCTGGTTCTTATTTTATGGGCAATGACACTGAGCTCTGTTACATGATTTCTAAGCAACCATAGACCATAATAATGTCTTTATATTTATAACTTAGGAGAGAAGAGTAGGTAAGTGCTTTGAGAAGAATAGGTAAGTGCTTTCTCCAGTATTGTCAGCGTATTTTAAAATGTGCACTTGATTGCCTGTTAATGACTGTCACTCCTTATCAAAAGTAAACCACCCTTTTAAAATAACTTTAAATTTCGTACTTTGTAAAATACATTCCTAGCATGTAAATAAGGTATCGCCAATCTTAGCAGGTTACTGATATGTTTAGTACTTGTTAAAATGTCTGTACAACAGAGGAGAATAATTTTGCATCATAATATAAACAAATATCTCTTAGCTTCTCAAGAAGCCTGAAAAAGGAGATGAACTGGCCAGTGAAAAGCACAAAGAAAAAGGTGAAGAAGCTGACACTGAGGAAAACAAATGGGATAAATCTCCTGGATCTGGAAGTATAAAATCCAAATCTTTGGAGAGTTCACTAAAAGAACTTAAGGAAAAGTAAGTGATATTTATCTTTAAGTCTTTAATTTAGATCCTAAATTCTTTCATCCCAAGGCTTAAATATAAGTGGTGCATTGACAAGATGTTCTGTCACCAAGGAACCAATTTCATTCTTTGTGTGAACAAATCTCTTTCTGTTGTTTTGGTAAAAGGTGTTTTGTAACAATTTACTGACCTGGTGGCAGTATTAGTGGATGCAATTTGTTATTGCTGAAATGCTATGAAATCCCAGATTGGAAGGATTTCTGCATGAAAAGTCAAGTCATTCAAGTCATTTTGTCGTTATTTCACCTGTTCCCCATCAAGAGCTCAGGTAAGGCTCTCCTTCCACTACTGATGTCAAAGACTAAATTGGCTATGATGCCATACTTCCCCTTCATACTTCGGTTGGCTGCAATAAACATATAAATGTGTTTGATAAATGGAATAATGGCAAAATAGGGAAGGTGTGAATGAAAGCCTTATGATAGATACATGCAGAAGGCTGTCTCTATTTCCTAATGCTTTTTGTGTTACATTTGCTATGGTAGGAACAAGAGGCATAGCTCAGTTAGATTCCTGCTGTAGCCTGGAAGTGACTCATCTTACAAGTGTTTTCAGCAGTTGATTCTCTTTCTTGTCCTTTGGCACATGTGTCCCATCACAAGCAGGATTTACCCATGAGATGCGTAAGATAAGTAGCTAAGAAAAAGATGTATGTTCTGAATGTTCCTGAAAATTTCCATGTCCTGTTCTCTAGTAGAAATTGAAAATATTCAACAACTTCTTTGTTGATGCTCTTCAAGAAAGGAAACAGAACAGGCTCAACAGGAGCACTTGCAGGGGCAAATCAGTTGTTTGCTACTCATAGAATCTTTTAGGTTGGAATGGACCTTTAAGATCATTGAGTCCAACTGTTAACCCAGCACTGCCAAACTGCCACTATAAACCATGTCCTTAAGTGCCATGTCTACATGTCTTTTAAATACCTCCGGGGATGGTGACCCCACCACTTCCCTGGATTTTTATGCATTTAAACCTTTGGTGGTGCAATGTAACATTGTTTGCTATTGATCCTGTAAGTTTAATAAGGCATTAATTTAGATTTTGCTTGTGTAAAACAGAATCTGTTTGGCTGCACAGGTACAGTAAGCATAACCTTGTGTTTTCAAGGGCTGATTTCATCTTAATTGTTAGTGGGTAGGTAGCAAGCAATGAGCTGATTGAGATTTATAGTTGAAACTACTTTGTCACTGACTCAGAAATCAGTAATAAACTGTAACTGCCGACTCTACCTGCAGGAGACTCAATTGCCTGTTTGAAACCATGTCAAAGGTTGGTAGCAATAGCTTCCTACCACAAATCAAAATCTCAGTAGGTGCATAAGTGTACGTGATCAAATATGGATTTGAAACTACACCAAACAGAAGCGTGCTCCATTCCCTTTACTTCCATTCATTTTTCTCTGACTGTGTAGTTTTGTCTTCTACCTATACTCTGTAATTGTTTACCGTGCCACTTCTGCTCTTACCTGCCTCTTCACTGTGACTGAATTTTAGGAAGCTACTTCAGCCACTCTTTGAACAGGAGTTTGTATCCCTGTCACCTGCCTGCCTTCAGGCACAGCCATTCCTTCCTCCCCCACAGTAACGGGCAAGAGAAGAGATAAGTACCAGCCAATACTACAGCAACAAATTGAGGGGGTCTTTTTGGCTTTTTGGAAGGTCATGCCCTGAGCTTTGCTAGGACTTGGAGTTAGTGTTTGGAATAGCATGTTAAACATGAAACAAAGCAACTTACAGCCACATATCCCTTGGGAGCTAACATAATATTTTATATAAATGTATCCATGCTACAGGTACAGGATCTGTGCAACTGTGATTGGTTCAGGTGTCTGTGATAGCTGGAACGTTGCTTCCACTTGGCGAATGTGTTATGCTGACACAAGCTCAATCTCGTGAAATGCTAAATAATTTACCTCTCATTCAGGTTCTGCTCTGACTTCCAGCTCTTCCTGAGATGGGGACCCTCTTTTGGCAGCCTCACTAATCCCGAAGTTCATGGCAGATGCTAACAATTTTCACAGTTCTGTTATATTAAAAAAAAGTTATATATATATAGATACACTTTTATTTGTATTAAATACCTCTAAATGAGAAGCGTATCACTGTTTGATCACTACACCATTAAAAAATCTCCATCCTCTCTGATTTTATCCGCAGTTTCCCAAAATGTGAGCAGACTATCAAAAGTAACTTGCTGATTCAATTTTAAGTACTTATACATATGTAATAAAAAGAAACTGCCTTTTGAATAAAAAGAATCTGTTCCTTTTGAAGTTCAATCTATTTTGTAATCTTTCTTCATTATTTGCAGTTTGGCCATATGAGAGAAACACCCACTTGCTGAACTGGAACAATGAAGTGAATAAGAGAGCTGAGAATTTTATTAGACAGGCAGCAAAATGTTGCCAGTAGTCTTTATAATATAAACCATTTACAGCATAGCAGAAATTACGTATCATGTTGTGGTAAGGTAGTGGTCTTTGCCTAAATAAAATATGCAAAGGCAATTAGATTACTTGGAGACACAATAAACAAAAGCCTGGAACATGAGTATTTGTTTTCACAAATGTCTTCTGCAATTTATGATGTCAGTAAATAATTTTTGTTATACAGAGACATAAAATTTACAAATTGAGATATGATACCTGCACAATTCCTTCAGATTCTGAATGTTCTTGTTCAAGGGAATACTTACATGCATGACTCACCTCAACACCAGGCCACAAGAGCTAATAGTGCAGCTTGTGTTTATGTGAAGGGTATTGGAGAACTATTGATAGGATTTCAAAGAGGGGTAGAAGGTGAAGAATGGGCCTTCCACAACAGTTGCACAAAAGCTTGGCAAAGCTTTGTCTGCTATTCTGAACTGAATGCACGGTCAAGGGCTGGACATACATGGCTGAGACATTCAGCGTATAACCCCTTTGTAATGAGAAGAAAACAACTTTGCCGTATAACTTATCTACACACTGCTGAAATCAAAGGAAGGCTTTGACTTGTATCCTTCTGTAGCTCCTTTTTACTGTTAATTGCTTGGATTTTCTTTCTTTTTATACATACTCATAGGTCACAAAATGATAGTGACAAAGAGCAAAGAGATTTGGAGAGAAGATTTCGAGAAAAAGAACCTGAAAGACAAAGGTATCGACTGGATGATGGCAGAAAGCATAGAACTCACTATGAGTTTGACAAGTTTATGAGAAGGAATGAAGAAGAGCTGAAATGGGGGAAAGGATACAACCAAGACAGAGGAAAGAAAGGGAACTACAACTACAGCTTCACTCTGGAGGCAGTAGACAAACTGGGTAAAGAGGACAAGTGTGATGACATGGCATCCAAAAAGGAGCGCATAAGAAATAAGGTTCTTTTATTCATTTAGGATAATCTTTCATTAGTTAAATATGGTTCAAGATCACAGGTTTTAACTTATGCGAACTCAGCATAAAGATGCTTTTTCAAAAAGTCTTTATCTAATTTTCGGTAAAACCCAGACTTCTTTCTGGGTTGTTGTCAAAGGACAACAGCAGTTAAAATAAGGTTACAGGTCTGTGCTCATTCATATTCACAATATGTAGAAGACTTTCTGTCTTCATTTCAACCCTACCATTTTAAGAACACTATTCTTGGAAGCCTTGCATTTTATAGGTGTATTAAAAATTGTTACACTTCTGATCTGTCATGAAATTTAAAAACGGTGGCATGTTAGTCTTTTAAAAATGTACCTCCATTACTCTCATAAAGTAATTATATTATGGATTTGCTAGGCGTTACTTAGTAGAGCAACAATAAGGACTTAAATAAATAGCTAATTCAGAGAGTGTGAATGTATGGATTTTTCAGTATTGCATACCTGCCAGTATGAAAAGGCTGTCATTTCATCAGGATAAATTTATACTCATAGCTGTTGTGAGGGAAAGAGCAGATGCAAAACTGGTGTGAGCAGGGCCTGTGTATCAGGGTGTGTAGCAGAGCTGTCCCTTATTGTATCCCAGAGATACGGGTATAGTTTTTCTCAGGCTGGCTGATTTCACGAATGTGCCAGATTCTTTCAGGATGTAGCTCTCCTTGTCAGCCCCATTCTGTCTCTCTCGTGATCCTAGATTCTCCACAGAAGATGACCAAAGCACTGTTAGCGTAGAAATTTATTCTGAATGTGAAACTCTTCTTTCAAATCAAGTGACTGATCTGTACTGTGGGCTAAGGCTGACAAGAGTCACATGCAGAGTGAGTCTGCATGGAGTGTGCAGGGAACAAGTGCAGGTGGACTCACTGCATGTCGAGGAAGTCATGTTGTGCAAACACAGAAAACCTGGTGTGTCCCGCTTTCTTTCTATGCAGAAGTCAGCTGGGCAGGATGGGTAAGATTTATCTGCATTTACACATTAGCCACGTTCCTCATCAATGGCTCAAGCTGTAGAACAGTCAGAAAAATGGCTAGTTCAGAAATGGGAAGATGGGGAAAATAATTTTCCTCATGCTTGCCATGCTCTTCTTGAAATCTGTCAAATTAATCTCCAACCTTGGAACTGGATGGTAGGTCTTGGGGGTCTTTTGACAAGTGTTAAGAAGCTGCCTGCTTTTTATTTCTTTGCATCACACTTCTGGTAGCTTGCTTGTTGAGTCTCTGGATTAGTCCACACTTAGGACTAAAATGCTAGATTTGTTCCCTAAAAAAATAAGCACTATCAGTAAGGCATTTTGCAGTGTGGAGACTTTTTTCCTTAGAGTGTTTATCACATAGATGAGGTTAATGTCTCAGTTTTACAGCTCAGGTATAGAACTGACAATGCCAGCACAAATTTTTAGTCAGAGATGGAGCCTCTTTCTGAAGTTTGTAAGAATTAATTAGAAAATGGGAAATCTCCAGTGTAAGTAATGTGGTAGTTTTTATGCCAACAGCAGGCCACAGAGGCTGTGGTAGGAAAAGTCATTTGGACCCTTTATCATAAACTTTCTAATGGGGACAGCTTGTCAGAGGATCTACTTCTATGCAGTTGTTTGGGATATAGAAAGGTGTGTTACGCATTTCATACCACACTGCAAAGCACTAACTAGAATGATCTAGTCATAAGGCTCAGTAGTGAATCTTGACATCTGGTCTAAAGAGAAGGAGAAAAAAAGTGGATCAAAAAAAGACAAGTGGATCAAAAAAGGTGAAGGAAAAAGAAAATGGGAAATGCGTATCGGGAATAAGAAAAAAGAATGAAAGAACAGAAGTCCAGAATTACTTCAGATTATGAAGGCAGTTGAAAATTGGTATGGTTTGATGTAGGACAATTTCAGTGCTCTGCCACTGTCTTCAAGTAGGCTGCTAGCTGTTTGTTAAACTTAAAACAAGACTTTGATCAAAAAAGCTCAGGTATTGGTGAGCTTTCAGTTGCTTCATAACATTATGTGAGAATAAAATACGCTTACTAGGAAAAGACTTCTTAAGCAGTGTTTCTAGTCGGTGTGTTTTACTATTGAAATTTCAAGAATGAAGAGTCCTCTGAAGAGCTAAAGAGCATCACCATTTGCAGGTTTGAGGTGTCTTTTCCATATAAACTGGCTCCTTCCATTTTCTCATTATCAGAGCAGCATGTGTATGATTGGGTCACTCACAAAGCCTGCACATGCTCAAATTGTACTTACTTTGTTTATTATCAGTGCATACATTCCCCTGCTCTCATACTCTGTATGGAAGGCAGGATGAAGTGGAGCAGTAACTGTGCAATTTTATTTTGATTGTAAAATTCAAATGTGCATTGCATGTTTAAATTCTGGTAATGACTGGGTAATGATCAGTTGAGGATAATTTTCTAGCTGCTACCTGCTAAACTGTTCTCTGGTCTATCTTGGATTTTTATGCTTATGTGTCATATTTGTCATTCATCTGCAGAGTTGCAAGTGCACAGGCTATTGTTCTTCTCAGCTGATGTTAGTGAAGGTAGCAACTTTTTTTTTTTGTTTTACTTGTAATACCATATTTGATAGTTGCGGTATTTCTCCTTGTTTATGTCAAATGTATCATAGGATCTTTAATTTTTACAGCATTCTTCATTTATTCAAAATGTTTGGCTCCCAAGAATAGTGTTACAAACAGCATATATTGAATACTAGATATTGAATACCCAGTCAATTTTCGTTACACTCCATTTTTTTCCTGGTTCTTATGAAATGTAAAGTAATTTAACACAAAATCTACTTTCTTCATAAAGATTCAAAACTTTAAAATCCCACATATGTGTCCCACATGGGTTTCTCAGAGTGTTAACCATATCTCCTTCCTTCTAGGATCGTCCAGCCATGCAGTTATACCAACCAGGAGCTCGCATCCGAACACATATGGGACCTACAAGTAAAACCTATGACTGCAGTGGGAAATCCTTTGAAGATGCTCTTGATAAAAAGTATGAGGCAGATAATTCAGCTGGAGCTAGTTCTGAAAAGACCGAAGAAGCAGAATAAAACAATTTGGGGAAAAGGCTAGTGAAAAGGAATGAATTTAAGATTCAGCATCATCACAAAAAAATCCCTTGGGCTGTTTCAGAACTCCACAAGCAATTGCATCAACAAAATTATAATAGCTCTGCCTCTTACTTTCTGTAAAATAAAGGGAAGAGTGACTGGAGATATATAACATATCTTACAGCAAAGGAATGTTGTTGCTTTTTTACAAAAAGCAGCTCAGACACTCTTTGCCTAATTTAAAAGCAGTTCAAATATTTTATTAGATTTCCCTTGAAATAGAAGACCCTCTAACAATTTTAAGAGAATATTTATATAAGACTTTACAGAAGCGAGATCATCTTTTTGAGTCTAAAGAAATGAAATGTAAATTTGCATCAGTTTGAAATCTGAGGCACTGTACATCTATTTGGTGCATGACATGAGGGCCACAGGACCCCTTCCTGCAAATGGCAGCGGCGGGGGCTGCTGCAGGGAGTTGCAGTCGGACTCGGTGAAACCAGCCCTGGGACGAAGCTCTGGAGCCAGTGGTATTTGCAGGATGAGGCCCACAGTTTGCACAGTTGTGAGGAATGTCCATTGGTATCTGTACCTCATTGTGTTTACGTTGGTTTTCAATTAACCATAGTGTCAGATAAGCGTTAGTAAAGCTACAAGTATGTTGCTGGAGAGTTTGTCATTTTCTGAGCCACTTTTGCCTTTTATGTTTTAATAGATTCCTTGTGCTTAAAACAGAAGACAGCTAATGCAAACATCACGTTAACAATAAATCTGGTTTTAATTAATTAGCTGTTTTTTATTGTTCTGACACTGACTTTTGGAAAAAAAACGTGGTTGTACAGTGATGACTTTTTATATGCTAATGTTTCATATAAGTTGCAGTAACAGGATATGGAAAATGTAAGATACATGAACATTCTGCAGTTTTATTTGTTAAAAAATTAAACACACGTGAATGTCAATTACGAACTACCATTTTGTAAGATCTAGGCCAAATTCTGCCCTCTAAGCAGGCACATATACGTGTGTGTGGGTGTGTGGGTGTGGGTGTGTATCTTCTGTTGGTTTCAATGATAGCTGTGTGTTTATGAAAGGGCAGGATATGTTCATTTATCTTTCATGGCTGAAAATTTCTCAGTTGTCTAAAACTGAGACCTGCTTTGTCATTGAAGTGAAATAGTAAGATATTAATTTATTTTTACATCCTCTCTGAACATTTTGTTAAGCATAACATCTAATTGTCTGAGACTGAAAGATTATTTATTGTATTTTACCAGATATTAAGCATTAAATAGAATAAAAGAAAAAAGATTTTGACTATGATTTTGAGATGTGATACTGTGCTATTTTTTCCATCTATTACTCCAGAAAAAGTAAGTAAGATGCTCTTATGCTGCTTTGCATGCTACAGAGGCAGATAAAAATACAGTTGAGAAGAATTTTAGTATCAGGCTACATAAGTCAGCTGCCAACTAGAATTACTTCAAGATTAAGTAAAACTGCTGCTAGAAAATCATATGGGTTTAGCTCCATCTAAAGTTTATCTTGTTTGCCAAGTTTATCCTGACTGCATAGAAAGGATTGTCTTGGTGTCCTGGCTGAGCACTGGGAGGGCAGGCTTTCCCCTCAGTGAAAAATCCCAGCTTGATCCAAGGAAATTTGACAGGGAAATTCTTCTGCAGTAGAGCTGGGCAGAGCTGGGATCTTCACCAGGTGAGGGTCTGCTCAAAAGCATTTCTCGCCTTTTTGGATGCCCCGTGGAGACTGGAGCAGGGAGTGTGTTTCATCTGTGAGAAGGATCAGCAGGACACAGAGGAGCTGTGATGTTTGCACAGGCTCACAACTCGAGTTTGGCATCTTTTGGCTTTTGGGCTTCACCTCCACCTGCACCCAAGTTCCTTGGTTATGAGCACCTCTTGATAGCATTATAGAGAACTAACTAAACACGGAAATTTTGCAGCAATTTTCCATTTGAGACTTCATATTCAAACCTCATCTCAGTAAAAACTGTCAGAGTTTAAACATTTGTGTCCACCAGGTCAAGCTGGAGATTCAGGTCAAGACAGAAATTCCTGCAGCCTTTTGACAAATTTTTGTGTTCTGGTGAATGCAGCGTCCCACCCAGAGGGGCAGAGAGCCTGTCCTATGACTTGGGTAAGGACATTCAAATTTGGATATGGAGAGTGCAGTAGTCAACATCGGCACACAGCTGCAGCCTGAGCTGCATCCCAAGGAACCACAGCGGCCTGATGGCTTGGCATCTATTCTTCCCACATCTGAGAGGGGCAGTAGGAAGTACCAGCCACCATCAGCAGGATCTGAGCATTACTATGGCCGACTACACCTGCTACAAGTAGCTCAGGAGAGACAGGAACAGCAAGGCAGCTCCGGGAACACCAGGAGCACAGGGTGCATGGGAGTGCTGCCTGCAGACTCTCTGCTACAGTGTGACCCCTCCTGCCAACACCATCCCTGAGCTTCCCCTCTCGGCACTCATGGTCATCTTGGGCAGTGCCAGCAGGATGGCCTGTGCCTGTGGAAACAGGGATCGGGTTTGGGATGGGAGCTTGTGCAGCCATATCCACAGGGAAGACTGCCTGCTGGAATTGAGCATGTATCTCATGGGAATGCTGCAAAGTACAATGGCTAAAGCAGCAGAATACATATCCAAGTCCATGCTCCAATGTCTCCTGCAAAGGAATGCAGCAGGGCCTGAGCTTACTTCCCTTGCCGGGGCAGCCAGGCAGGAGGAGCTGCCACCTGCTCTGTGCTCACTTGTTCTTTTATGCTTCTCCTGATGACATCAAATAAATGCAGGCTTGCTGCCTGCCTTTGTGCAAACTCATCGTGGCGTGAGAGCTTCATTGCCACAATAGTAACTTTGTTTTGCAAATTCAGCTTAGCTGAAAGTAGAGACAGCATCCCCACGGTATGGGAATTGTGTCTGGTTACATCACCGCTGACTTCAGTGCCATCTGTTTTCTTGCTTTTAAAATATAATGTTCTACATTTAATAAAAAACCTTCACCCACTTGATAGCTTCACCAAATTTCTGTTGCCCTGTTTCTTATTGAATTCCAAGGTCACTGACGTTTAGGAATATGGAAATCACTCTGTCAAATGGAGATTGGGCTCCATTCTGCTGTGAGCTATTGTGTTACAGGAAACTGATGTGGAATGTAAATATTCAGTGAAAAACTCTGCATTTGTGCTTGTTGCAGCTTTAAAGAGAAGCTTATTCGGCTTCAAAACATTGTACTGACAACTTCACATTCTGTTTTTAAATACATTCTGTTGCTTCTTTTAATTTAAAACCAAATGGCTGAAAGTTGTTTTTGGAGAGTCTTTGGGGGTCCATCCATGGTTAAGCCAACACTCGTCTTCATGCTGACGGCAGTTTCTCCGCTGGCATTTATTTGCAGTATTAGTCCTGAACAGACCAAACAAAAGCCTGAAATATGAACATGACAAAACCCACTCATTGGGCACAAAATAATATTGAACGTCAGAATAAAATATGCCTAAAAAGGAAAATGGAGTAGAACTTCCCTCCCCAAACCTGATGGAATGTTGAAAATCAGTGGAAAATTACTTGTGAGTTGGAGGTGCTGTTTGAGTCTTATATGATGAGAGAAGAGACCTAAAATTCTCAGGTTACTTATTTATAAATGTTTCATTAGAAAGAAAAAAAAATCTGAAACAAATGGGAAACCAGAATCTTACCTGATAATTTCTAAGTGTTTTAAAGGCATTCACTCTGTTTTCTGTGCCTCCACTTGAGCTTTTCATAGAAGTTCTTGAAGACTGAAAACGTCATCTTCTTACCAAGTGCTGCTTAAACCCTCTCCCAAACTTCTTCATTGCTACATAAAAAAAATTAAATATTTTCCAGATATATTTAGTAGTTTACACTTCATTAGGCCACACCTGATCTCCTGAACATGCCCCATTTGCATATCCCTTCTAGAATTAGGTAAATACTACCAGAGGCTCATTACTGTCACATAAATATTACAGTATTTTGATTCAAATTGACACAAACACACAAGACTGCAGTGTTCTTTGCTCAATTCCAATTAACAGCCTTGATTAGAAAAAAACCCCTATTCTCTGACACTCTCCAAAAGCGTAATAATTAGCAAAAATGGCATATAGACTCATGGTCCATGCAAGATCTGTAAATGGCTCCCAGCATGTGCAGAAAGCAGCAGATACAAAAACATGCAGAAATGGGAGATTCTTTTTTTTCCCTTTCTCTTAAAAAATTTTGATATATTCTAAAGTCAAATATGAATATTCTGCATAAAACTTGAAGGGGGTGGGGGGGACCTGGGTCTTTTGGGGTATTGGTGTTTTGGTTTTTCTTCTGTTAGGATCTCAGTTGCCAACTCTAGTGGACAGATTGAAAATTAATTCTGGAAGACTCCAGCTGGCCAGACAGGGCGTTTGGCTTTAGATTATCCACAGCATGGAGGGCTCAGCCTGCTACTACTGATCTGTGCCCAGGTGTGTGTGTGTTGTGCTGCTCCCTATCTCTGGCTATGGAGAAATGTGGATGGTTTTGCTGGATGAAACTGAAGGGAAATTCCATCTCACCTTTTTTCTTAACAGTGAACTTGAATATAGGCACTGATATCTGACATTACCTGCTGGAAGTTCTTGCACGGTTTTGACAGCTGTTGAAGGTCATCATTATCCAGAAACAGCAGTATGGGTACAATTATGTTCTCAGGCACTCCGACAAGAAAATCGGGATACCAAAGGAAAAAATGGAAACATTTCCACTGTTGAATAGGCTCAGTCTTGTTTCCTTAACTTTTAACAACATCCTGAAATACAAGGATTAAAGTTGATTGTATATTGGAAACTTTTAAGTTCCTTAATTAAATACCAAATAACAATGAAGAAAACTCTTGGGAATATGTTACATAAGGTAAAAATGTATTCAGGGGGTATTTAGATGGATCTCCAATGAATTGTGAGCTCTCCATAGCTACAGTGTTAGGTAACAGATTCGTTGCTCTATTTGCTACAGTTACTATCACATAATGAGCCTTGAAAGGACATTTCAGAAAGGAATTTAGAGGCCTAAGGGAGTGAATTAAATGAAACAAAATAGCTGTCTTGCCTCCAAGAGCCTGCTGGCATTTTCACTGAGAGACTTCACAGGTGAATATGGTAATTTTTTTACGTTTTGCTTATGCAAAAAAAAAAAAAAAAAGAAAGATTATCTAGATCTGCAAACTATAGTCAAGTGTCTTTCACAATAATATTAACTGAAAGGGGGGAGACTTATGAAATTTTAGCATGATTTCATAAATCAAATGAAATCCCTAGATGTAAAGGAAAAAAAGTTCCTAACAAGTTAGAAAAGAAAGTTTAACTATACAGTATAAAAAAAAGCCTATTAAAAAAAAATATTCACTGGGGTTGAGATGTGTTCTTTATGCATTCTCTGTTTTCAAGTGCAATTCTTGCTCTGTAATTGCTAATCCAGCAAAAAGATCTGCGTGGGATTTCTTTATCTCCTTTGAGAAAACTTCTTGGCTAGGTTGAAAGGAAATCCTCCAAGTACTCTAAATCACCTACAGATAACAACAGCATGGAAAAAGAAGAGACGTTTACTTAGTCTGTCTAAGAAGAAATGTAATAAGTGGGGTACACCTGGTTAATTTGGAATTTATTTAAGTGTTCGATTCCATGCTCAATGGAAATAATTAGATTAACTACAGAAGCTGGAAATTAATTCAAAAACTGTAAGATGGGTGAAAGCACTGGCAAAAAGAGATGAAAAGCTCAGGATCAAGTAAGAACAACAGGTTATTAGCTGGCCTTAGGTTGACTTTACACACTATTTCCATGAATGAACAAAGCAGGAGTCAGCATTTTGAGTAATAAAAACTAGATAAAATGCAAGTACAAGGGGGATGGGTAGCAAGAACGCTCTTAACTGAAGACTTGGATGGAAACAACCAGCTAGTTTTTAAGTAAGTCACGGGAAAAACCACAATCCACAATGATGAATATATAACCTGTAGTCAAAGAGATGCGAGCCTGGGACATGACTACACAGAAGACCAGGAGGGTATCTAGCCTGCAGTGCTAGATTTCTCCATGACAGCTAGATGTGGAATAAAGAAAGAAATTCCTCATCAGTCAGTAATTGTAGTTGATCACTACACTTCTGCTACATTTTCAGAGCACGTGTAGGACTGATTTTCTTGAAAACTTAGATACAACCGGTGAAAAATACTGCTTCTATCCAAGCAGCCGGGGGATGCAACAGATCACTGCTAAATGCTGCCTGACACAGAGACCGCCCTCTTGGTAAGGAAATGCTGCTAAATGTCCAGCCCGAGCCTCCCCTGAAGGAACTCTGAGCCATTCTCACATGTCCTCTCAGTGGGTACCAGGGAGAAAAGCTTAGCATCTCTCTCTCCACTTTCCCTCCGTGAGAAGCTGTAGAGACCGATGAGGATATATGAGAGACTGAACTATTAAGGGACAATAATTCAAAACATTCCCCCTTTTGTGGAGATGCCAGGGTGCTTGGTTGAGATTGAAGAGGTGAACTTTCAGTTGTGTAATGGCTAAACCTCTGATCTGATAAGGCACAGGGTGAATGATGGGCTGTGAGTGAGACAGGAGCTGGATCCCGTGGAGACGGTTTGTGCCCCTTGTCATGCTAAGTTGTGCTTCCTTGCACAAACCGCTGGGTTGTGGGGCTCCCCCTCCTCCCCCCGGGGAAGTACCGGGACATTCTCGTGTGACCTGAGCATGTTCATCTCTGCTGATGGGACATACCGGGGCATAACTGACTCAACTGTGCTGGTGGGATGGGCAGCTGTGATGTCTTAGAAAGTGTCGAAGACTCACAAAGTGTCGCATGATCTACATTATTACATCAAGCTCCCTGTTCCTGAGGAGGTATGTGGTTTACATTCACCTGAACCAGCGTGAATATAAACCCAAGAGATTATGTGTTCTGCCGATTTCTCCTCACCACTTCTTCGGGACTTCCCTCACCACTCGACCACTGCTTCGACCAAGACTGTACAGTAGCCAAGTGTTGTGAGGCTTAGGGTGGTGAGATCCTCACACTCTTGTTCTTTTTCTTTCCTTCTTTCTTTCTTTCTTTCCTTCTTTCTTTCTTTCCTTCCTTCCTTCTTTCCTTCTTTCCTTTTTCCTTCTTCCCTTCTTTCTTTCCTTCTTTCCTTCTTTCCTTCTTTCCTTCTTTCCTTCTTTCCTTCTTTCCTTCTTTCTTTCCCTTCCTTCCTTCCTTCCTTCCTTCCTTCCTTCCTTCCTTCCTCTCTTGTCCTTTCTCTCTCTTTCTTTCTTTCCCCTTGTGTGTGTCCTTGTGTGATGCTGTTGCACTTTCATACTGCAATGCTTTCATGTTGTTTTACTATAGACAATAGCCACCAAAACGGTTCCATACCTGTTTTCCTTTGCAACCAAATTGTTCTGTAATAAACCCTACATTGTTTATTTACAAATACTGATCACTGAGTCTTGTTTCACAGTAATCTGCCCCAATCTGCCCCCTAGTAACAGGAATCTGGATTACCCCCACGTTCTGTCCTAACAAAATGCCCCTCAGACTCCATGAAGTCTTTCCTTAAACGCTTCCAGGGAGTCACTGTCCCTGGAGGGGTTTAAGGAAAAACTGGACATGACACCTAGTGCTGTGGTCTGGTTGACATGGTGGTATTCAGTATTAGGTTGGAGTTGATGCTCTCAGAGGTCTTTTCCAACTTAACTGGTCCCGTGATTCTGTGAGCCTGTCATGCTTTCCACACTGGACAAAAAGCACTGCAAAAGACAAAAAAACAGTTCCTGAATTGAAGGGTCCGGAATGGGACACAGTACCTGAGTGTGGTCTATTTGACACTGATGAGGCCACACCTCGAATCCTGTGTCCATTTCTGGACCCCTCAATTCAGGAAGAACATTAAAGGGCTGGAGCAGGTCCAGAGAAGAGCAATAGAGCGGGTGTCCTATAAGGGAGGATCTGAGGGGGCTGGGGTTGTTTAGCCTGGAGAACAGGACACTCAGGGGAGACCTTGTCACTCTCTACCATCACTGGAAAAGAGGCTGTAGCCTTTTGGAGGTCAGGCTCTTCTCCCAGGTAACCCGTGACAGGATGAGAGGACATAGTCTTAAACTGCTTAAACTTAAACTTTAATCAAGGGATTTTTAGGTTGGACATTAGGAAGAATTTCTTCACTTAAAGGGCGATTGGTTATTGGAAAGGGCTGCCCAGGGAGGTGGTGGACTCACCATCCTTGGGAGGTGTTTAAGGAAAGACTGGATGTGGCACCGAGGACCATGGTCTTGTTGGCATGGTGGTGTTCGGTGATAGTCGAGGATCTCAGAGGTCTTTTGCAGCCTAGTTTGTGACTTTGTGGCTCTGTGTTTCTGGGATTCTGGAATTCTCTCCGCGCTGGACAAACCCTCTGTGGGCTCCCAGACAAGGCCGGGCCCCCCTGTGCGGCAGCGCCCCCTGCAGGCGGGCGCGGAGAGCGGCGCGGCTCGGCCCCGCCCCCGTCCCCGCCGCCGCGGC